>ML351501.1:0-67099 GCA_005239505.1 Nicotiana paniculata | reverse complement strand
ATATATATATATATATATATATATATATATATATATATATATATATATATATATATATATCAACCGACTTATTCTTAAACTTAAAGAGGTTATATAAATAAGAAACTCATTATTTATACAAAGATTTAAATTATATTAATCAACAAAAAATACTATTATAACTTACATTTAAATTAGAAAAAACCAAGTTGACATATATATATATATTCTTCTATTTAAACATAGGAACAAATCTTATATTCTAAGAATGTGAATATTTTTGTTGTTTTTAATTCTCTTAAATAAAACCTATTAAGAGTAACATAAAAATTTAAAATATTAAAATTAGACCTAAAATTAATATTTACAGCAAAATAGTGTAGAATTTGGATGTGGTCAAAAATTAGTTGTTCACAATACTGTTTTAAGCTTTTAGCACTAAGAGAACTGACATAGGACCAGGTCTCTATACAGTAATGGACTCATATAAACTATCAGCCTCCTTTTCTTCTTCTTCTTCTTCTTCTTTCTCCCAGGTAACACATACTTCAATTGCATGTGTAATGCTTTTATAGAGTTAGATCCTTAATCAGTATGCTTCTTATTGTAAATTTGTAGGGCTAAGCGAGCGTGTTTAGCATTCGTAAATTAGAGGACCCAAGTTCAGAGAAATACCAATTCCATTTCCTATACACAATTGGGCTACTTATAATCGCATCCTCCTTTGGTCATTCCTACATAGCCATAAAGAGCAGGAAAGCAAGAAAGAAAGTCAAGTGGCAGCCTAGAATAAAGCCACAAGGCATAAGTAGTTAATAATTATTTATTAAATAATTAGTTATTATTTATTATTTTTAAATTTAAATATCTATACAATAATAAAATAAAATATTTTATAATAAAAACAAAATTTTTAAAAATTGTTCATTCAAATTGTAGAATAGTTTCAAGTTGGAATTTTTAAATTATTTTAAAATAAAAACACTGAAATTACAAAATAAAAATAAAAAGTTGCCAATTTAAAGTTCTTTGTATTTTAATAAAAAAAAATTATTTATTCAAAAAATATTATTATAATAGAATAAATTATAAAATAAAAAATATGTATCTTCTATTAATAAAATGAAAGTAGAATACAAAAATTTAAGTAAAGTAATATGCTAATAAATATTGGATAATATAATGAAGAAAAGTATAGAACTAAAAAGTTATTCGATGCCTATATATGTCTTATTAATTTAATAGAGATTTTTTATTAAAATTCAGATAATATTATATTATTGTGAACAATAGGAAAACTTTAAACTAAAAAAATATTTCAAGAGTAATAAATATATATTTTCTATTATATTAAAAAGAGAAATTAGTAGACAAATATATTAAACAAAGTAATATGCTAATAAAAACTTCTATTAACGATGCAATTATATTAAATATTGGATAATATACTAAAAAATACATTAAAAAAGTTATTTGATGACTATATAAGTCCTTTTAATTTAATAGAAATTTTATTCATTAAAATTCACATAATATTATTGACAACAGAATAAAATTTAAAATAACAAGATTAATAAATATATATATATATATATATATATATTCTCTTTTATTACAAAAAGAAAGCGAGCAGACAAAAATATTAAACAAAGTAATATGCCAAAAAAATTCTATTAACAATGTAAATATACTAAACATTGGATAATAAAATTAAAAAAAAAGGGGTTATTTAGTGACTATATAAGTCACAACAACAATTTAATTTAATTAATATTTTTAATATTGATCGCGAATCGCACAGATACCACTACTAGTGTTATATAATTCACTGTTGTCAAATCATTATACAGGTGCCATCCTGGGAAAAGAGAACTATACAATATGGATTTCATTTAGAAATCCACAAAATCTATACAACTGTTCAGGTAAATTCCTTTGCACCACCAACATCAATTCCCACACCATGGGGTCTAAATTCCTTTGCACCGGAAGAAGACAAAGAGAGAGAGAGCAATCCACGTGTATATATGCCTTTCTAAATGTTTAAATTGGTAAGTGCTTCAACTTTGAGACAAGATCAAAAGAGAAAGGAAGAAATCCTATTAAAGAGGAACCTTGAGTATCATTCAAGAATTATTGCAGATTCGACGAGCCAGGACTTAGCTCCATCCCCTTTAGTCTTGAAGCCTTCCATATGGAAACACCAATCAGTGTGGTCACTTTCATTACTGTTCAAGTAGTGATTTCACTGTCAAGCAAGCTTAAACCATGAGGCTCTAGTGCTTTTAAAATCGAAAAGCACAAAAAAGAAACAAGTTTGATGAGGTTTGAAGCGAAAAGCGAGAAGTGAAGCGCATGCTTCTTTGAAGTAAAGTGCACAAATTATGGAAAACTAAAAAATACCAAACGTGCATAATTATTACTATAATAAGGTTATTATTAATCGAACTCCTCATAGTTGAGTCAAAAAATGGACTGCATCTCGTTACAATGATTTCACGCGTCATTATTTGAAGCGCATACTTCTCTGAAGCGCATGGCTTCACCCACGAAGCGATAACTCCTAGCTTCGCACTGTTTCGTCATTTTAAGGGGCGTAGCGATGACTTTTAATAATACTATTGAGACTCATTTGATCTTGCCATCATAACATAATATGTCTAAAGCCATCTTTCTTTACCTTGATCGACTTCTATATTCTACAAGTAGCTTCCTAAAGCTAACATATTTTAAACTACTCGTTGTCTTTGCAAGTAGTCCAAAATTAAGTTGCTCGACTCGGGTACGGGTGTTCGATACGGATGCGAATCTAGATGCCAGATCCTCCAGGTACGAATACGGGTGCGTATATTTGGCTAAAAATAATTCAAATATCTAAAAATAGAATTATAAAGATATATCTAAATTATGAGACACTATGTGAAAAACTTAAAAGGTATTCTGAGAAGGAAAAAATCTTCATTAAGAGGATAATCTGAGGAGGAGATAAAAGGAAGAGGATTGTTATAAAATTTTCTGTACACAAGATAATTCGTATTTTTCAAGTTCACCCTAGCTTTTGTTTTGATTTCAAAAATCATTGCATTTGTCCCGAATTTCTCGGTCGATTTTGGTCTAAGTACCAATAATCGATTGACCAGATTGGGTACGAATCACACACCCACACTTGTGTCCACACTCACGTAGTGTCGATACAAGTGCGACACTAAAAATGAAGAGTCCGAGCAACTTAGGTGCAAAACCCTTTCTATCTAGGTCATTCCAATTTCAGCAAGTTATGATAGAGGGCGTCCGACACGGTACAAGTACAATTATTAGAGGAAGTCATAATTAAATATGTATATTCCATTTGTGACTTCCTTTGTCTTTCTCTAATAACCGTCGTAAGATAGTGCATTAAAGTAAAGATATACATTGTGAAGTTGACTTTTCTCATCCCAATTCTTCATGTCGTCATAAATACTTAAACAATAAAGACTCAAATTTCATTCTATTTTCTATTGAATGAGTCTTTAGTGTGCAAGGTTTATGAAAATTTGGTGTTAATAGCAGTTAATAGCAAGTATGACTTTCCATGACTGTCACATAGTTTCCTAATCCTGCTTTCTTGATTATATTTGCAAATCCAATAAGAAATAATACATTCACACATTAATGATTTATTAGTTTGGACTAAAAGAAAAGGAAGTATTCATGACATTAGTTGTGATTAGTGGGATTGAGACCGTAGAAGTTTGGGACTTAAAGAATTTTTTCATTGGTCAAATGCTCTTACTAAGCATGTCTCTCATAAAAAGATATTTATGACATTTAGAAGAACTAAAGCTTTTACCGCTCCTTAAGGTTAAAAAGCATGAATTTTCGAGTTACTACATTATAATATTTCCCAGAAGTAAATATACTATATGTTTTTTTATAGTCGTGGTGCCCGGAGTAGCTTGCGTGCACTTCGACTAAATTCACGGGGTACCTGCTACTTTCCACCAACATAGATATCGAGTAATTCTATCCATCAAGACTTGGAGACTGAAAGAACTCACCTAGTATTTTTGCCTCTACTAGAATTTGAACTTGAGACCTCATGGTTCTTAACCCACTTCGTTAAACACTAGGCCACACCCATGAATGCTAATGATATTAAATATTTAGATCTATAATATGAAAATCAGGCCAACACAGGGTGGATTTCTTTTTTCTTTTTTTTAATTACTACTGCATCCTACCAGGGAAATTTTTTTAATTCTTCCATATTTGTATTAAATTTATATATATATCACGTATAAAATCGTAAATGAACTGGAATTCTTCATAAGAATCCTTAAGTTATACTGAGAATTCTAATATGCTTCTTTTCATTTTTGATAGGTGCTAGTAAATGTTATATAATTCACTATTATCAAATCATTATACAAGTGCCATCTGGGAAAAAAGAAGTATACAATATGGATTTCATTTTAGAAATCCACAAAATCTATACAACTATTAAATTATACCATCTGATTGTTGATCCAATGGTTGTTTATTTGATACCCTCTACTGACTTTGTGTATCTCTTTGCTTAGTTGTGATATTTTCCTCGAACCTATGATTTTGTATGTTCTGTACTGATTTTTTGAACTATTTCTTTGATTGTGTGATACTTTCCTTAATTATGTGTTATGAACCTGGTCTTTATTACATACTCCATGCTTTTACTACCCCTGTTATAGTAAAATCACTCTAGTTGATTCTTTCCCCTGATTTAACTCTAATTGGCTCGTTTGAACTTAACTCCCTAATTAAAGGGAGTCCAGGCCTGTAATTGATAGTGATTGGTTATTATTTCCATAATTAGGTTAGACTGGTTACTCCTTACCTCATTTTCTTTACTCGTTTTCAGAATTATAAAGACTCTACTCTCTTTAGCGTAAGACACCAATAGATACACGAACACATACACACAGACAACATCCATATTGCTCTGAACTCTCACTTGCTTTGCTGCATATTCTCTCTTGTTCCTCTGGCTACTCAGTTGGCTGAAAGCCAAGACTAAGTAACTCATTGTTGCTCTATTGCTCTGCATACCCCTGTCCTACTGCTCTACTTCTCTACCCTTTGTTGTTATATTCTTACTCTTACCTGGTTTGTTTCTAGTTTAAGTTTATAGCATCCAACTCAATGTGTTTCTATTTGTACTAAGGTTCATGTTCTTCCTCTTATTCCTCTACTTATGGTTCTGCTGCTCGCCTTGCAGCTAGTGCATTTTCCTTGCCCATGTGACCTTTATTTCCTTCTATGTTTAGCATGTCTACTTGTCTATGTGATTCCCCTTTCCCTTTAGTCTAACATGTCTATTTCTTTTCCTTATATGTTTCCATCATGAATCTTCCTGACTCCCAACACTATGAGCATACACCCCCTAATACTTAGTTATTATGTAAATCCTAATCCTGGACCTAATATGTGACTCTGTTTGACACCCCCTCAATCTAATGCTGTTAGATTCCTGGCATGAACATTCTGTGATAACTAGGCTGTGATTGTTTAAACCCTATAGCACTAGCCTAAGGACTATTTGTGTGCAAGTTTTCTTCTACTATGTGACTTATTTGTCCCCCAGTTCCCCTATCCCTATTTGTGTTTGCTTCCTAAACCATGTATGTTTTGAGTTGCTGATTGTCCTGTTTCTTTCTTCTTCAAACCAATTTTCATAAAACAAACTCTCATGTTGTTCTCTGAAGCTATTTTCAAAATAGTTATTTCAAAAGCTACTTTTCGAACTCAACTATTTTTAAACTATAGGCACATCTCACTACTCTTAGTTATAAGTTCAGCCCCCTTCGTGTGAGCACTGCCTTGGGGACCATTTGAGTACCCATTGAACTCTGACGCACAAGGTTGGCATTCCACACTGCACTTATTCATTCCTGGCTAGAGTACTTGGGTATGAGCACTGCCTGGGATCCTCTGAGATCCTTAGGAGCTCTGACGCACCTGGGTTATAAAGGGTCATGGCATAAGGCATGTTTGGATCTGGATACTTGGGCCTACTGTTAGGCCCCCTATAATAACTTCTTAATTTTTTTATTTATTTTTGTGTAATTTATGCAATGCCGGTCTGTAATAATTAATTGTAAAAAAACGGTTATGGGCTAGATAGTGAAATGGGTGGGGTTATGCATGTTTAATATAATTACGGGTAGAAACCATGCTATAGGATTTATTTTTTTGTGTGCAATAGTCACCATGCTTAGGAATTCCTTCCATGCATGCATTAGAGAACATGTTTTAGGCCTGTTCTGCCCTACCCATGGCCACTTAGAGAATCATGTTTGTAGTTAAACAACCAGTAAAAGCTGCTAATTGTATCATCTTTGCCATACTCATGCCTCGCTTAGACATCCTGTTCGTAGTTAAATAACTATAAAAAATGGTTGTTATAATGTTACTGTCTCTGCATCTTCACGATCACCATGTCTAGAAATCATGTTTTAGGTTTAAGAACAGTAATCGCCAATATTTGCATTAAAGACCATGTTACCTTAGGAATTCATTCTCAGCATGCTCATATTACCTATGCCAAACTCATGTGTTAAGGACATACTGCTATTTGAATTAGAAATCATGTGCTAGGTTCAGCAACTTCACTACGCTTTTGTGTGTTCTGTTTCGAGCCAAAAGATGTGTAATAAGTAAATTCCGCCCTAAGAAAATAATAGATTCTGATTTCTGAAAACATTGTGTGCATTTAGAAAAGCATGCGTAGGTTTGCATCATTCTACATGCATTTAGATATCCTATTTTGTAGGACAGTGCATTCACATTAGTTTAAATACTCGCCTCTTTTACCACGACTAAGTCTAAACAGGATAACTGGAGTATTTTTAACCCGCTTAGGCACGCCTTAGGCATTAAGCTTCTTAAAACTAGAAAAACTGTCTTTTCGTATTGTTTGGCTAATTACAGATCAAAATTCATAGTCTAAACCTGTTAAAAAGATCTCTTCTGAAAATCAGTAATCAGGCTGCCCCATTATTGTATTCTCACTTAAACATCCTGCCTTAGGTTCTGAAATTCAAATACCTCTTTGTGTTTGAGTCGTGCTAGTTATGTGCATTAATTTGTGGAGAAATTCATGAGCCTCATATCTGCTCCTGTGTGTCCCCTATACTTGCAGTCCTAAATATTTTATTTGTCGCTTAGAATTTATCCTTTAAACCTAGGGGTTCTGCCTAGTACCTACCCTTTAGGATAGTAGTCCTAACCTCCTCCAAGACTAATAAGATGGGACGGGTAATAGCACACAATAGAATCCATGACAAACATACACTTTAATTACCTTCACGGGGTGGGAAGGGTAGAATATGGATATGATGATCGGTGCGCTAGTACCACGTGTAGCCCCTCTTCGAGGAGTGATTATCGGGTATTGCATTGATGTGATCCATATTATTTTAAACCTAGGACATTTCTCAAATGTTTGCTTTTAATTTCTTTTCCAAACTTTCAATAAAACTCCAACACTTGTTTGAAATCCCCTCTTATGTGAGCCTTGCTTGTTATTTGTTTATTGTCTGAATTCACGAAACCATTTGGCCGGGACCCACAGTTGTGGATCCTGAGGGGTGCCTAACACCTTCACCTTGGGATGACTTCAAGCGCTTACCCAATCTCTGGTAATGCAAACTAGTTCATGAGTTAACTACTCAAGGTTCCCTAACGCACCATAAAAATCGTTAGGTGGCGACTCTTCCTTTAACTTCTTCCTTCAAAAGGAGTTTGTCCAAAATGTCAAGAACCCGATCTCCGCACCTATGTCTTTTAGGGGTGAGGAAATAAGCGGGCGCGACAGGCATGCAGCCCGATCCAATATATCTCTTGTTGCAGCGTGCAACCCGATCCAATAAATATCACACAACGACGTGCAGCCCGATCCATCACTATCCTCACAATCCGGCTATCGGCCTCACTCAGTCATAACCCTCACAAGCCACTTCGGCAACTCACCACAATCACCGGGACTCAGCCCAAAATATCTTTCATTTTTTTGAAAACAGGGTGATAAACTGGAATAAACAATGAACAAGTATAAATCATGACTGAGATTATATTTTTCTGTCAAAATAGTGTGAGAATAGTAGTAAAACACCCCTGACGGTTCAAACAGGTCGGTACAAGGCCCCAAACAAGGCGTACAACCCAAAACATAGTATAAATCTCTAAAATACGGAATATCATATGATTTCAAATCAAATACGAGACTTAGTAGTTTCTACGGGACGGACCATGTCACAATCCCTATCAGTGCATGCCCACACGTCCGTCACCTAGCATGTGCGTCACCTCATTTATCAAATCAATACGAAATGCCGGAGTTTCATACATGTCTATATTTACAATCGTTACTTACCTCAAACCGGATGAAAAACTACTCCGCGATCCCTTTGCCCCTCGACTCAGGCTCAACGCGCTCCGAATCTATTCAAAACAAATTCATATCATCAAAATATGCTAACGGGACAAAGACCACTCGAAAATATCCAATTTACATCAAAAATACCGAAATTAGCCAAACCCAACGCCAAGGCCCACAAATCGAATTCCGATAAAAATCACAAAACTAGAATCATTACGCTCTCACGAGTCCATACATACCAAATATATCAAAAGCCAACCAAAATGACCCCTCAATTCCTTAATTTAAGTCTCCAATTCTCAAGCCCTAAAACCTCCAAATTTAGTCATAAATTTCACCTCTAGTCAGTCAAATAACACCATAGAAATGAGTTTTAGGTCCAAAAATCTTACCTCCACGAAGTTCCCTTGAATTCCCTCTAAAAAACTCTCCAAAAAAGCTTCAAACCCGACACAAATGGTTGAAAAATAACCAAAATTCGCTAAGGCTTCTATTTATATGTTCTGCCCAGTGATGACCGCATATGCGACTTATTTGTTGCACATGTGGTTCATTAAAAGGCCAAATCCGCCCAATTCGCACCTGCGGCCACCCCTCCGCATTTGTGGAAAAACCAGAAGGCTTCACACCATCAGTTCCAAAAGCCAAAAACCATGCCAATAACCATCCGAACTCATCCCGAGGACCTCGGGACCTCAACCAAAAGTACCAACAGGTCATAAATGATCACCCGGACTTAGTCGAACCTTCGGAACACCCAAAATAACACTGAAACATCAAATCAACCCATGATTCAAGCCTATGGATTTTCAACTTTCCAAAAATCACCAACGATGCTGAAACTACCCAAAACTCGTCCGAATGACCTGAAAATTTGCACACACATCCAAAATGACGCTACGAACCTGTTCCAACTTTCGGAATTCCATTCCGACCCCGATAGCCAATTTTTCACTGCCGACTGAAAATTACCAAAAATTCAATTTCGCCAATTCAAGCCTAATTCTACTCCGGACCTCTAACCCACATTCCGAACACACTCCTAAGTCCCAAATCACCTAACAAAGCTAACCGAGCCCTAAAATCCGCATTCCGAGGTCGTTTACCTAATAATCAACTTCCGATTGACTTTTCCGACCATAAGGCCAACTTAAGAGACTAAGTGTCTCATTTCTCACCACGACCACTCCAGACCCAAACCAACAGACCCAACACATCATAAATAGGCTAAGCAACACATGACAAATCATAAATAGGAAGAACGGGGCTAATCTCACGAAACGATCGGCCGGGTCGTTACACCTACCTGCCAATTTGCAATCTTTAAAATTGGTTAACAGTTTCTTCCACCGCCCAAGTTACTTTTTGTAACTTGTTGTAACCAAATTGTGAGTTTGTTTATTTCCTTTAGCTTTTTTTTTTCTTATTCTTTCTATTTTATTTAGTGAGGCTGACCCCACAGTTTGTAGTTAAAGATTGGTTTCATGTTTGGATTTTGACTCCTTACGGTTGATCTATGTCAAATGGAGAAAAAAGTTGGAGATTTTACACGAGTTATTAGATAGGGGATTGCTGCAGTGGGCAGTGACGTATGCAGAACTTTTCGTAAGCAGTGCCATATTTAAATAAATAAACACATAAATAAATTATTATAACATTATACAAATAAAAAGCAAGTTAAATGCATTGATGTCATTTTAATGTTCAAAAAACAAAGACAAAAAAAGTGAAAATATTTCAGAAAAGAAAAAAAAAGGCTAAACAAATAGCTACATTTGTCTCAAATAAAAAAAGATGAATATGTTCATTTTCAGGCTAGGGAAGTATATTGCAGAGGGGTGACCAGTCCAGCCATTTTTAAATGGATTTTCTAAAATAAACAAATAAGCAAAGTATTCAACACAGAGGATCGAACCCGTGACCTTATTGAGATAAGATTACAGTTTTTACCGCTACAATTATTTTTTCGATGAAGCGATGTCACGTGACACCGCCTGAGTAGTGGGACAAAAGAAAGAAGTTAAGCATAAGAGAACCACATAAAAAGGAGCAATATTGGCTGGTGACTGAATGTGTTGTTTGACTACTAATTGGTCCTAATGTCCGCATAGTCATTCTTCAAACTTTTAGTAATTTGGACGAGGTGACAATTTATTTCATGGTTGTTCCTGTAACATCACTAATTGATAATTTATTTCATGGTCGTGAACTCCGATTATGGAAGTGTTTGCTTATGAATAAGCTGGTGCGGATCTACCTTAACTCAACCGGTGTCACGTGATATCGCTTCGTCGAAAATCTTTAATAATTATTTGTATATAATTCAAATGAAGAAACAAAAAACCAGTAAAATCAAATAAAGTGACAACACTTGTAATGAATTTAACTGGTTAGAGACCGAAGAATTTTATCTGTGGCAGCGAGTTCAAACCTCGGTAGGCTCATTTTATGTTTTAATTAATACTTTTATGCCTCATCTAAAAAGTAAAAACAATACGAAAGGGGTTTAAACCGTTTAGTATCAAAGCACTGAATTAGTGGATCCTAAGTCATAACTAAAGAGACCAGCATAATACAATTTTTAAATTGGAATGCCTCCTTTGTAAGTTTTATTATTTTTTTTGGTTGTTTTTTAAAATATGATATTTTATTTTATTTGTTGTCACGTCTAATGGCAACACCGCTTACAAAAAATCCTGCATACGCCATCGTAAATTAGGATAACTTCATCACATTCTACTTTCTAACTGTTGTTTAGGAAGCACTAGATAGATCTTCCATGAATGGATCAAATCACACAATTTTTCAGCTGAACCTCCTTAATAATTTTCAGAAAATTTCTTTTTCATTTCAATCAATGAATTAGGAGAGCCAAATTCTATTGACTAGGATCAGTGGCTCCCATCAATTTCCCAAAAGTCCTGCCTATTTGTCTTTTCAATTTTTTTTCCCCAAGTCTGATCGATTCTTCCTCGTATTAGAGTTTTGAATCAAATTGCACCACTGAAGAGTCTCAGGAATTATCATCAGCACAAGCGGTTATTCTTGGAGTTTTGGCATGATGGGTTCTTACAACTGTTGAGTTTGCCTATAAAGATAATGTGAATCGACCTATGTTAAGTAAGAGGAAAAGTTACCTTTCAAAATGGTGTATGGTAAGAGAACTAATTATATATATATTTATATCGCCAACCAGACACAATATAAATTTAATCCCACCTCTTATCTCACTTTATCCTTTATACCAAACGACTCCTTATACAGTTATATTTGACCGAAACGTTTATTAACCCCATTCAAGTAAAAATAAAAAAGGAAGGTTGTTTTTGGTGAGGGGTTTATAAAGTGATGACTTGCTGATGTCTTAACATGGAATTCAGTGCAAGAATTAGATGGTGAAATTTGTCAATCACTGAAAGGAGATCAACACATAATTAATGGGGTAATTGTCTTGTGCAAAAGTCTCACAATTGGGTTACCACATATTTAATAGATTCACTTGCTCTTTTGGTTTGAGCGGGGTCTTTCAATGAAAATTGTTGTCTTTTGTCAACAAAAACACATATTTGGACAAGAATTCATGCATTGCATTGTTCCCCTTTGCTTGTAAGAATTGGCTTCTCATGTTGTTTGACTTTGCTCTACGACAAAAATGATTACGCCTTAATACTAAGCAAGTTGGAATTAGTAATTGTATATTAATTATTAATGTCCATATCGCTCCATTTAAGCCCGTCTCTTTTCAATATTTTACTTACAGTCGAACCTCTCTATAACAACCTTGTTTGTTCCGAATATTTTTAAATGTTATAACGAAGTGTTGTTATAGAGAATAATTATTATAGCAACAACAATAACAATAACAACAACCCAGTAAAATTCCACCAGTGAGGTCTAGGGAGGGTAGAGTGTATGCAGACCTTACCCCTCCCCAAAGGGGTTAGAGAGGCTGTTTCCGGGATATTATAACATAATATAAAAATTGGTTCCGAAAATATTTGGCTTTTGTATAGAAGTGTTGTTATATATGAATATTGTTATAGAGAGGCCTGACTGTATTAGTTTTTCTGACACTAGATATTCTCCATATTTCGATGAATATATATATAAGTCTCTCACAATACTAAAGACTCCTCGCAGGCATTGGACCAAGTATTAACGTAGTAGCATAACCAAAATTTAATCCCAACTAATTGGTAACGCCGACATAGATCTATTTCCCCCCATTATATTCTATGTTTCTCTAGGTTTAAATGGAATTTAAGGGGTTGTAGGTCTTCCGTGAAAACTTCTTTACCTTGTCCCTTTTAACACCTTCAATCACCATGATTGTTTTTGTGACTTAGCTCTAATCCACTTTCGTTTTACTCCCTCCGTTTCAAAAATAATAAACCTATTTGACCGGGCACGGAGTTTAAGCAAGGATGAAAAGCTTTTGAAACTTGTGGTCTAAACCAATATATAGATATTTTGCGACTATAAATCATCTCATTAAGGGTAAAATGAGAAGTTTAAAATTAGATTAGTTATTTCAAATTTAGAAATGGGTCATTTTTGAACTGGATTAAAAAGAAAATTAGTTTATTCTTTTTGAAATAGGAGGAGTATTAATTTTTCCCCCTCATTAGTTAAGAAATCGGAAAAGGGTTCAAAATGCCCCTAAACTATTGGAAAAGGTTTAAAAAAGCCCTCCATCCACCTATTGGGCTAAAGATACCCCTCCATCCACTTTTTTGGTTCACTTATGCCTTTTGACCATTAGGTCAATGCTAAATTAAAAATAATTAGTTTTCTTTTTGTAAAAATTTAAAAAAAATTGCAAAATATTTTCTTTTTTTAAAAACTAATGCGCCAATAGTCCACTAATTTAGTAAAGTCTTATTTTTTTTTCAGTTTTAACAAATAAAAATTTTATTATTTTTTCAGTTTTTTTAAACCATTTTTTTTGTAAAAACTGATTGTTTTTTAAAAAAAAACAGAAAAAAATGTTTTTAATAAATATTTTCGTTTTTAAAAGCTGAAAAAATTATTTGAATTTTTTTTTCATTTTTTTTAAAGCGTTTCATTTTATTTCCGTTTTTGAATTTTTTTTAAAGAAATAATATTTTCGTTTTAAAAAAAAAAACTGAAGAAAAAATTCAAAAATGAAAATATTTTTTTCAGCTTTTAAGAAACGAAAATATTTTATTAAAAACATTTTTTTCTGCTTTACAATATTATTTTCAGTTTTTACAAAAAAAATGCATTAAAAAAACTGGAAAAAAATTATTTTTTTGTAAAAACTTTAAGTAAAAACTGAAAAAAAGAACAAGAAGAAGACTTTACTAAATTATTGGACTATGGGTGAATTAGTTCAAAAAAACAGAAATATTTTGCAAAATATTTCTTTTAAGTTTTACAAAAGAATAATAATAATTTTTTAATTTAGCGTTGACCTAACGGTCAAAGGGCATAAGTGAACCAAAAACGTGGATGAAGGGGTACTTTTAGCCCAATAGGTGGATGGAGGGTATTTTTAAACCTTTTCCAATAGTTTAGGGGCATTTTGAACCCTTTTCCGGTTAAGAAATGAAAAAATTTCTAGGAATAAGTTGAAGTGTGTGGCCATGCAAGATCCTCTAATTACCTTTACAAACTTCTTTGAAAATGTTTGTTTGTAAACACATTTAAAAAAGTTTTTAAATTGTTGTATTGAGATACTTTTAAACAAATCAATTTCTTGACAAATAAAATTACCCAAACACCTTAGAGCTCGTTTGGATGGTTGTTACATATCATTTCATAATGTATTGTATCGTATAGTATTATATTGTGTTGAATCGTTTGATGAATACAATGTTTGGATAGATTGTATCATTTGCCGTCGTTTCATAATACCACGCACCAGTAATATAAAGAATAAACTTGAAATATTTAAAAAAAAAATGATAGGGGGTAGAATTATTATATAAAAAGGTAGGGTAAAGGATAAAATAAAAAATTTTAATATTAATGAAGGTGAGATAAGAGAAAAAGATAAGGTAACAATGCAACCACAACAAATCGATCATTACATAAAGTAACTTATTTCATCGTTACGTAACGATGAATTTAACTATGGTTGTTACATAAAGTAATCACATCAAATTGATTGTTACATAACTGTCAACACCTTTTTCTGGAAGCTTTTAAAATTGTCCAATGGCTTCAGGAAATTGAAGGCATAAGAGGTAATCCAATTAATTACGCACTGTACAAAAGGTATATAAGGAAAAATCTCAAATAGAAAAATGAAGAGAAAAAAGTGTAATGTGAATTGGCTGAAAAAGAAAATTGTTTGATTTTTAAGGAAAATCTTATTTGTGAAGACAAAACAAGAATACTTTTTATCAGTTTGAAATTTTGAATGCTCTAACCAAAGTAATGTCCTATACAATAGGTAGTGCATTTGGTGTTTATTTTATTTACATGTCATATGATTGTTTAAATAAACTTTATAATGAAATGTTTTCCATTTAACTATGAAAATGTAGATCTCCCCCTTTTTTTCTATTGTTGTCACAGATACAGTCAGACTTTTCTATAACAACATCCCTATATAACAACACTTCTCTTTTTATGTTATAATATATGTTCTCTATAACAACATTTCACTATAACAACTAGAAATATTCGGAACAAACAAACTGTTATAGAGAGGTTTGACTGCGTGTATATATATATATATATATGGGGTCATCTTTTCTCTTTTGCGCCTTTTGTCTCTAACTCTTTCTCAAGTCAATACAATATTTTGTTTGTTTGTGCCTTCTCTTTTCCATTTGCTTTTTGCATGGCATTTTCACATAACTTCTCTACAAACTAATATATCCCTTTTATTTACCCTTCACTCTATTTTCCCCTCTTTCTCTCTTTTTTCTTTGTTACTTTCTTTGGTCTATCTTTCTTTTGTTTGTTGAAGTGAGGCTTGTTTTTTGGGATCATGGATTCATGGGATGCTCAGAAGATGTGAGTTTATAAGTTTACATTTTTTATGTTTATAATTATTAGGCATACTTTATTTCCTGTTTTCAATCAAGAGTGGAATCTTTTCTTATCAAAGAATGTGTAAAAAAAAAGGGCTTTGTCTCGGAAAATAATTTTTTGGAGAATTTTATCATTTTAAAGTATTAAAATTGAAAAAAAAAAAATTGCATGACTATTGATTGAAGCAAGTGATATGAAATGAGCATAAAATAAAAGAAAATAATTTTTATTAAGTGTTAAAAGAGCGGGTTGGGTTATATATAGAGAGAGAGAGAGCGAGAGTGGAGAGTTAAAATGGGTCGAATAAATAAATGAGTTGGCTTATAATCCGTCCAATTTTTGCGTGGATCGGAACTTGGCGGGTCAATTAGGACTAAACAACGGGCCATAACCCAATTCATTTTTTTTATAATTGTTTAATTACCAAATCAAACTAATACTCTCTCCGTTTCAATTTAGATGAGTTAGTTTGACTCGTTACGGAGTTTAAGAAAAAAAAATGGTCTTAAAAGCTTAAGGTGTAAAAGCTTTATGTGGGAATGACATTTTTGTGGTTATAAAAGCTTCACATTAAGGATAAAATGGGTAAAATGAAGAGTTTAAAGTTGAATTATTTCCAAATTTAGAAATGTGTTATTTATTTTGGAACAGACTAAAAAGTAAAGTAACTCATATAATTTAAAAAGGAAGAAATACATTTTCTTTTATTTTTTTGACTAATCAAACAAAAAAACTTATATTTCTATGTTTTCATAAGTAGCTCAAATTGGCCCAATCCTTAAGATGGCTAACTTGGGTCATGTTCTTTTTAATCGGCCAATGAATATAAATCAAACCCAATCTGCTCAAATCTAGGCTGGTTAGACGGATCACATTTTCATGATCTATATTTGACGCCATAATTTTTACCTATAAGTGACAAAACGCATTTTCTTCCCTTTGCCCAACCAAATTTATTTGATTCAGTTTTCTTCTTATTTTCAGGCTTGACATCTACATCCATGATTACTTGGTTAAGAAGGGCATGAATACTACAGCTGAGGCTTTGGCCAGGGAAGCTAATGTTAGTCCGGGACAAGCTGGTAATTTTTTTTTTTAATTACGGAGAAATTTTGTAAATCGATGGATAATGGGCCTCTCTATCTTTCTAGGGTTGAAACTGATTTTTAATTTTTCTTTATTAGCGAGCATGATTCATTAAAGGTTCTCAATGCTTATGCTTAATTTGGAATCTGAACCCATTAATTGAGTAATTCAATTGTTTATGGTAAGCCGCTTTTCATGTTTCTAAAACTGTATTAAATTAATTGCTTGATTATTGCGGGATATGTTTCAGCTGTCAATTCTCCTGTGGGATTTCTAGCTGACTGGTGGGATGTATTTTATGATATATTCAACTCTAATCAGGCTGAGCCGGCCCAAGAACCCAATGCTGAGGTGTTAGCTAAACTTTTCTCATTTCTTTTTTTGTGACATTATAATCTGAATGCATGAATTTTTAAATTTTCAGGTTCCACGGACTATGGACAATGTGGCACCTTATACCCCTTTTGTATGCCATCATTTTCTCCTAAATTTATGGATTCTAATTTCTCCCTTGTGATGCCACCATTTTATTCTAACTATATGGCACCTAATATATCTCTTGCGATGCAGGGCTTTAATCCTGACTCTAAGATAAAAATGCAAGATGTTATGTTGCCTGATGTGGAAGTGACGTCCAAGCTACAAATTCTTGAGGTGGACGAAGCGAGTCACATGGTGCGATCTGCAACTGCTTCTAGGTAACATGTTATGTTTATTCCTAATTTGGACCAACTTTTCTGCACTTAATTTATTTTACAGTGTTTGCCTTATTCACTTCAATGTGGACGGAAAGAGCTTGGGGCCATGTTGTATCTGTTCTGCTTGTTCGTAACATTTTTGTTTTTTAGTTACTAAAGGAATCGAATGAGAGGAAATCGGAAAAATTACGCCCTCGATGGGTTATGCAGCAAGGTTATGACTGTTACATTGGATGTATCCAATTCTCCATGTTTCTTGCAAAAGGCTGATGTTGTTACATGCCCTTCAGTCTAGTAACTTGAGATCAATTGCTTAGCGAACGTGATATAGCCTTTCTACGATAACTAGTTATTCCTAAGAAGTTGTGTAGAGAAAGCATTATTTTAGTTAATCAAGTTGGTGTGAATCAGAAGATTTCTAATTCCTTTGATGTACATTTATTTCATATAGCCCCCCGGTGCAGCAAATGCCAAATATGCCTCAAAAGTGGGAGGCCAGAGTATGTTTACATTTCCCTTACAACAGTGAACTTTTTCAATAAATTTGTGATGTAACTGACAAGATTTCATTTCTGATAGGATGAGACAAGTGGTATTTACTTTGGAAGAACAAACCAGATGGATCCAAATCCCAATGGCCCTACAAAAGCTTTGCTTCCTACAACTAAATCTTCTGATGCTGGTTTGTCTATATCTGGTTTCAAATATTTTGTATTCAGATTTAAAATATTAAGGAAGTTTTTTGTTTTACTGGGAACTCATACCAGATCCTCTGTTGCTCTCCTATCAGGCTCTTCCACCGGCTCCTGCTCCTAGATGCAGCAAGCTCCCTAATCAAATCAAGATCTCGTGATTTTCTGATCTTCCTTTTGGCATGGCATGAAGAAGGTGATCACTTTAGAAAGTGAATTTTGTTACTTCTTTATCATGTTGAGCATTTAACTTTTCTTGTTATCCAAGTTTTACTCTTGAGTACTCTCGGTCATAGGTGGAATAAGTTCTGATACAAATATTACAAATTGTTGCTTTCTCCTAATTACCAAATAGTTGTTGCCTGTTAGTTAATCAACACATAGATTTGGGAGAAGTAGTTCTTTAAGAAGCATTTTAAAACTTTTTCTACAAATAGAAAAACTGAAACTATATGTAGTCTCTTGCATTTTGTTAATCAACACAGAGATTTAAGGTGCAGTGTCTTGATGGTTAACGTTAAGCTGCTAATACATTTAGATGTAGCAAATAGGGTATAGGTTTTGACAGTGAAGAAATCATAACATCAATGGCTTCAGGCATGAGTGACTCAGATAAGGTCACAAGCAACTGTGTTACATCTAGAACAATGTAATATAGAATGCTGCGTTGGTGATGGTGATAATACAATATTATAAACAACACTACAGTTGGTCCTAGGTTTGTTGTACCACAATTTTCCTTGATCTCCTATGTTGACGTAGAAGTGTGAGTGTCCTCTGAGAATGGCCTGTATGAGGTGATAATGGTTCTATTAGGGAATTATCTTACATTGACCAATAGCAAATAAGTTGATAAAATGTATGGTCAAACCTAAGTCCAAAAGATCCTGATCATTCAAGGTGGTGAATGTTGTGGTGATATAGAGTTGGGAGTTGATGACGGGAGTAGAACATTTACAGTCAATGGCCAAAGAGTCATGCATTATTTGAGCCATGTGGATGAAGGAAGATTGGTTTTGGAGATTGAGTTGGGGGACCACAATCGGTACCTTTGTGACGACCCGACAAGTCGTCTTAAGAATTAACGCTCCGATCCCCTGTTAACTGTCCTCCCCAAGTCTATTTCTGCTTAATTTAATTGTCGGGACGTTCAGTTTTAAGTTTCGTAGAGTTTTGGGATATTTAGTCCCTAAATGAGAGCTTAAGTGTTGGAAAGTTGCCCCTAGTCGGAGCAGTGTGAAGACGGACTCGGAATGGAGATCCGATGGTTCCATTAGCTCCGTTAGGTGGTTTTGGGGTTGGGAGCGTGTTCGGAATGTATCTTGGAAGTCTGTAGCTCATTTAGGCTTGAAATGCCGAAGTTAGAATTTTTGGAGTTTCCGGTTCGATAGTGAATTTTTTATCCGAGGGTCGGAATGGAATTCCGGAAGTTGCAGTAGCTCCGTCATGTCATTTGGGATATGTGTACAAAATTTGAGGTCATTCGGATAAGTTTAGACGTGTTTCGGCGTAGGATGTGAATTCGGATTTTCTTAAGTTTCTAGGCTTGAATCCATGCATAATCGATGTTTTGATGTTAAGAGATGTGTTTTTAAGGCTCGACCTAGTTCAAATGAGGTGGTAGAGTTGGTTGGTGGTTTTGGTTGAGGTACCGGGGGCCTCGGGGTTGTTTCGGATGCTTAACGGGTGAGAATTTGGACTTAGTTGCTGCTGAACTAGACACCTTCTGGTGTCTTCGCACCTGCGATGGTTTTTCCGCAGGTGCAGCCTCGCAGGCGCGGTGGCCTTTGTCGCAGGTGCGATGGGGGAGCCTTGGACCAGTGGTCGCAGGTGAGACCTGGGTTCCGCAGGTGCGACCAATGCGATCGCAGGTGCGACCCCTGTGCATTTAAGTGACTTCCGCACCTGCGATGCTTTTTCCGCAGGTGCGGTACCGCAGGTGCGGTGATTGAGTCCGCAGGTGCGGAATGCCTGGGTAATTTATTTCAAGAATCCGAGAGTTTATCTCACAAGTCCAAAAATCATGCTAGGGCTCGGAAATTGGCGATTTTCAGTGAGTTTTGAAGAGAAGGATCATAGGTAACGTTTTCTAATCCTAGTTCATTGTTAGAACATTAATCCCCGTTGTTTTCCTTAGTTTAATTATCAAAAATGGAGGAAATTGGAAGAATCTTCCTAGACAAAACTTTGTGGGTTTGATTGGTTATTTAAACCCTGATTTGAGAAATTTTAATGGGGTTAGACTCGTGAGTGAATAAGGGTTCGGAAAATATAGCTTTTACCCGATTCCGAGTCGTGGGCCCGAGGGGCATTTCGGTCATTTTACATAATTCCACGCTTTAGCTTTGAATTAAATAGTAGAATTAGTTGCTTGAGATATTATTTACGTTATGTAATTGAATTGTATAGATTTGGGCCATTTGGAGTCGGATACTCGTGGCAAGAGTGTGATTTCAAGTTAATTTTGAGCCGATTCGAGGTAAGTGGCTTGTCTAACCTTGTGTGGGGGACCTTACCCCTTAAGATGTGATATTTGGTATTTGAATGCCTTGTGCGTGAGGTGACGAGCGCGTACCTGTGCTAATTGTTGAAAAATCAGATTTTACTTTAAATATTTAGCCTGAGTTTCTTTCTTACCCGTTTTCTTCTAATTGCAATTATAACCTATGGTAGTTTAGAAAATCATGCCTAGTTGACTTAAATTTCCTATTTGCTTAAATTGCCTTAATTGCACTACGTGAAGCATGTTAGACTAGAATTACTTGTTGTCTTGTACTTTTGCACTCTAATTCTGAACGTCTTCTTGTTATGCCTGTATGTTTACTTTGGGACTATGGAACGCTATTCCGGGAGATCCCCCTGCATATTTACTTTGGGACTACGAAATGCTATTCCGGGAGATCGCCCTGCATATTTACTTTGGGACTACGGGACGGTATCCCGGGAGATCCCCCTGCATATTTATTTTGGGACTACGGAACGCTATTCCGAGAGATCCCCCTGCATATTTACTTTGGGACTACGGGACGGTATCCCGGGAGATCCCCCTGCACATTGATAGTTGGACTACGGGACGGTATCCCGGGAGACCCTTTGAATATACATGATGGACTGCTGGATGGTATCCAGGAAGATCCTTTGAATATACATGCTGGACTACTGGACGGTATCCAGGAAGATCCTTTGGATTGATTTTTATTAATATGACGAAGATATAAAGTTTTAAACGTGAACGAAGTTGGAAATGTTTTATTCTTGAATTAATGAATTGCCCTTGATAATCATGCTTAGTGTCATTCCTAAATAGTCTAAATTGACCCTTAGTAAGTATCTAATCTGACCTTTCATCACTACCTCTTTGAGGTTAGGCACTGAGTACACGTTGTTTTTGTACTCATGTTGCACTTTCTGTGCATTTTATTGCACAGGTACTTTCATAGCAGTGTGGAGGATTTGGAGACTTAGGCGAGCTGCATCATCCGGAGGCGATCCGCAGCTGACAGAGTCTCCTTCGTACTGTATTTATTTTTATCTTAAAATTTCCTTGTCCAGTTGTATTTCGGAAAGGCTTCGTAATGATTGTGTAAGTTCTTCGAAATTGCTCATGTACTTGTGACACCGGGTTTTGGGATATGTGTTGGTTCATAATTGTTAAATTATGTTATTCAAACCATTTTTCCTAATTAACAGATTTTATTTGGTTATTATGTAACAAAGTGAAAGGAAATATTTTTCATAAATGTTAAATCGGGAAGTTATTTTAGTTAATTAATGATTTGGCTTGCCTGAATTGATGTCTGGCGCCATCACGACCTTCGGGATTTCGGGTCATGAAAACACGGTATCAGAGCGCTAGGTTCTCGTAGGTCTCCCGAGTCATGAGCAAGTCTAGTAGAGTCTTGCGGATTAGTACGGAGACGTCTGGACTTATCTTCGAGAGGCTACAGGGCTGTTAGAGTACTTCCCTTCTTGATTCTTCATCGTGCGAGTTGATTCCTTTGAGACTTATGCCTATGTTCATTCCTACTCAATCTTACGCGTCGCGAAGATCTTGCTATGGGTCAAGAATTTTAGGAATAGGAATGGTGCTACGAATGTAATCCGAGATGCTTCCATGTGTAAATGGTCGTGGTTGTTGTTATGGCCCTGCAAAGGGGTAATGTGTTATTTCAGCTCAGTAGTTGTGTTTCTGGGAGCCTTAAGGCTGTGCTCGGGTAGTGACGATGGTTGTAATTGATTGTTGCGCGGTGTCGATATGATGATAGAACGTTTGCCCGTATGTTGGGGAAGATGAATGGTTTGAAGGGAGGTCATCTCAGAGTATGATTTTGAGATTTTAGTGCTTTTGTTCTGGCAGAGGGAAGGCATTTGAAGCATTAATGGCTCGGTTGGGATTGATAAAGTAGTAAGACTTGGTGTCTTCAAGTGAGATGGGGTGTGCACCTGTGACGTGTAGTCGTTGTCATTGATCAAATGGAATGTGTTTGGCTCATCGGTGCTATGGTTTCTTCGGTTGCGTGGGGTTAGAGTATTGAGAGGGAGTATCGAAGAATGCGGTTGGCAAACAATGATCCTGGAATTAGGCTAGGCGGTGGTCCCATTTCTAGGAGGCCAAGTGTAAGAAGCGGAAGTCGAGCGGTCACGAAGTGGGGGAGCGGCATCACAACTTGGAATTTGGAGATATTGTCGCACATTTAATGGATGGCCATGAGGAGCAGGCGGGCTAGTAAGTTGGTAAATGAACCAGGGCGTAGGATGGGGTATTGAAGTTGCAGAGAGCATGTATTTCAGCGTCATTGGGAGGTGTACGTGGGTGATTTCTACAGGTGAGTTGTCTTCTAGGGATAGGTTAGCAATGACGAGGTTGGAAGGTTCTGTGAGGGGTCCTAGTGGGTAATTGGTAGGAGATAGAATGTGTGAATGATGCTAGAGAATTCGAGTATTTAGGGAGTGCTAGCAAGAGAATTTGGAAGATTGGGATGGATTGGCTGAGCAAGATCCTGTTATTAAAGGAGTAAGGATCTCGGCTGGGTCTAGAGTGGTGCAAGGAGTAGCCTTGGGTTAAGTGGGGGAGTCCCACATCTGCAGTTGGGTTGTAGGATGGTCTTCGCATGGGGTTGAGGATTTTTGGCATGTGGGCGAGTTGTAAGGATAGTGACTCAATCACATGTTTCATTAAAAGAAGGTGTTTATGTGCTAGGAGAGCCTTGGGGTTGATTGTATTCGGGCCCAGCCAGAGTGAGTGACTCTCAGTAGCGAATCAATCATGCGATGCGGTTAAAAATAACAAGGCTACCCTGCTCGCGAATCATACATGCGATTCAGGTGCTCATATGAATACACACAAATACAGGGTCATCCTGCTCGCGAATCATACATGCGATTCAGGTGCTCATATGAATACACACAAATACAGGGTCATCCTGCTCGCGAATCATACATGCGACTCAAGCACCCGAAGTTACTCATGTCCACACAATAAGTCCCCATTTTATCAAGAAAGTCGTTTTCTCAGTAAATTGGTAAAAATCCTTCTTAAAGGAACATGAAATATAGCCTTTAACTCTTTGTTTTGAAACTAATTTGCCAAGTTTAATGATATTCCATAATATAACGCTACTAGATGTGCAATTATCCACAGAGGAAATAAATTCTTTTTTTTAGATGATTAAAAATAATGAACTCTAGTCTTCCTCAGATATTCACTTACAATTTCGATTATATTAGCGGTTTAATATTATAGGAAGGGTTACAGGTACAACACGTAAGACATGCTAGTGTGTCCTAGACCACCGGATATGGCATAATAGTAGCTATGCACGGACTCCCGTCACCTCGTGCGTGCGTAGCCCCGAAGATAATAGCATATACTTAATTAATTCACCTAGGGGGCACGATTCCCCCTCACAAAGTTAGAAAGGAGGCTTACCTTGCCACAAAATTCCTTAACCGGCCTCCAAGCCCTTCTGATGACTCCAAACGTCGCACAACGCTCCGAAACTATCCAAACAACGAAGAACCAATGAAAATATACTCTAATAATTTGCAGCAATTCCAAATCATATACTTTCCCAACTCTGCTCAGTGAAATGACTAAAATGCCCTCGGGCCCACGTGCCCGGAATACAAAATTTCTCGAAGATATACCCTACCCATAGCGTTACTAACTCAAATATACAATTTACTCTAATATGCATGCTCAATTCGTGGCTAAAATTCAAATTCCCCTAATTCTAGGTTTCTTCAATATTTTCCAAATTTATCTCAATTTCCACCACCAAATCTATGTAATAATCTTGCATTAAATTCAAAAATGGGAGGAATTTACTTACTTACCTCTTGATGCTTGGTGAAATCTCCCTTGAAAGCCCTCCAAAATCACCTATCCATTGAAGAAAATGAAGACAATTAACCAAATTTCTTGTTTTAAAACATTCTGCCCAGGTCGATTTCCGCACCTATCGTCCTTCATCCACACTTGCGACCCCGCAGGTGCGACCAAATCACCCGCACCTGCGATTTCCCTCAACTCCAGCCAAATCTCACCTGCGCCCTACTGCAGAATATCCATCGCACCTGCGGTTCCCAACCAAGCCAAGCCCACACTCGCACCTGCGATTCCCAAGCCGCACCTGCGGCCAAAACCTCGCAGGTGCAGTTACACCAGATGACAACAGCTTCAGCCCTTTTCCAACTTCAAATTTGATCCGTTAACCACCCGGAATCCACCCGAGGCCCCTGGGACCCTGTGCAACTTAGAAATTCAAACTTCTACATCCGATGCCGAAACCTATAAAATCACGTCTGATTGACCTCAAATTATGCACACTAGTCATATTTAACATTACGGACCCGCTCCAACTTTCGGAATCGCATTCCAACCTCGATATCCAAACTTCCACTTCCGGCCGGATTTCCCAAAAACCTTCAAATTTCTATCTTTAGCCAGAAGACTCCAAAATGACCTACGGACATCCAAATTCACTTTCGATCGTGCTCCCAATTCCAGAATCACCATAAGGAGCTATTCCTAGACTCATAATCCCAAATGGACATCAACCTCACTGATATGCACTTCAACCCCAAATTTATGAAATCCTTCTAAAATGCTAACTTCCATAATATACGCTGAAACGCTCCTGGGTTATCCAAAACGCGATCTGGACATACACCCCAGTCCGAAATCATCATACAAACCTGATCGAACCTTCAAATCCTGACTTGGAGATCGTTTACTCAAAACTCCAATCTTAGTTGATTTTTCCAACTTAAGGCTTCTAAAATGAGAATTTCCTTTCCAAATAAATTCTAAACTTCCTAGAATTCAATCCCGACCATGCCCACATGTCATAATACCTGAAATGGAGCTGCTCATGACTTTAACCCGCTGAACGACGCGCTAGAACTCAAAACTACCAATCGGGTCGTTACATTATGATTACTGGATAGGGTTTAGATTTGAAGATCTCAGTTTTTTCTCGTAATTGGTTTTTGATGGGTATGTTTTAGCCGAGCCAGGAATAATAGAGACTAGGTCATAGACGTTTGTGCTACTAGGTATATTTAAGACAAGAAGTACATGCAAGCCACTACAGCTACTGGCTCAGGTTAGTGATCTGAATTTACTTTAATTTTTGCTTATTGTTGGTTTGCTTGGTTGGCCTTGGCTATCACTATGATCACTAAAACCATTAAGAAAGTATCACATAATGCTTTATTAAGAACAAAAATCATATTTTGTATGCTGGTCTCAAGCATGTTATTCCATCAGATGATTTCGCTCAAATTAGAAAAAAATATGCTTAAGTTTTATTCCTTTTGCAGGCATCTCTTTGATTGGTTATCCACATTCTACTAAAAACAAGCTCCTATGTTTTTTCTTTCATCACAACAAAAGTGTGTTGGTTGATATTGCATGAGAGTATGTTCCTTTATGTTGTCTAATGGCATGATATGACTCGTCTTGTCCATTTTTAAAAAAACCAGAAATTGGATGTCACTTCATACGCAGGTGTGATAAGGTTGCCGTCCTCTTGCATTCTCTTAGATAATTATGGACGTTTGTGCTGCTGGGTATATTCAAGACAAGAAGTATAAGCAAGGCACTACAGCTGGTTGCTCAGGTAAATGATATGAATTTTACTTCAGTTTTTGCTTATTGTTGGTTTGCATGGCTGGCCATGACTATTGCTATCTTCACTAAAACCATTAAGAAAGTATCACATATTGCTTTATTAAGAAATATAATAGTATTTCTTATGCTGGTCTCAAGCATGATATTCCATCAGATGATTTGGTTCATATCAGAAAAAATTATGCTTCAGCTCTTATTCCTTTTGCAGTCATCTCTTTGATTGGTTATCCACATTCTACTAAAAGCAAGTTCCTTGGTTTCTTATTTTATCAAAATCGAAGTGTGTTGGTTGATGTTGCATGACAGGAAGTTCCTCCGTGTTATCTAATGGATCATGTCACTCGTCTTGTCTAGTTTAAAAAAATTGTAAATTGGACGTCACTTCTTGCGCAAGTGTGATAAGGTTGTATTGCTCTTGCATTCTGTTAGATAATTTGATTCAGCCAGCTGCCTGAATTAAATTTTTTGGTAGAGAGAATTCGAGAGAAAGGTTACCTCATGATATGTGCCGAAGAAGTAACATCCAATTCACCTTTTCTAGAGATGGATGAGTCATATGGTACCATCTTCCAGTACACTTCCTTTCCATCCAAACCATATATAATTCATAGGAGGAATGTGTTTAGGGCTTCGAAAATAATGCAAAGTACTTTGGAACTGTATGAGAGTAGCTGTTGTAGGACTTAAAGTGAAAACTATGATTACTGGAGAGGTTTCAGATTTAGAGATCTCGGTATTTTCTTGCAATTGGATTTTGACGGGTATGTTGTAGCCGATCCAGGGACAATAGAGACTAGCTCATGGACGTTTGTGCTGCTAGGTATATTCAAGACAAGATGTACATGCAAGCCACTACAGCTGTTGGCGCAGGTTCTGAATTATACTTTAATTTTTGCTTATTGTTGGTTTGCTTGGTTGGCCTAGGCTATCGATATCTTCACTAAAACCATTAAGAAATTATCACATAATAGTTTATTAATAATTAAAATCGTATATCATATGTTGGTCTCAAGCATGATATTCCATCAGATGGTTTGCCTCAAATCAGAAAAAATTATGCTTAAGTTCTTACTCCTTTTGCGGGCATCTCTTTGATTGGTTATCCACATTCTACTAAACTCAAGCTCCTCTGTTTATGCTCTTTAAATATCATGGTGACCTTTCCACACGTTAGATTTCAGTTCTGTCCAATTGGACAAGGATTTGACTTATGAGGAGGGGCCGGTAGACATTTTACACTGGCATGTTCGTCAGTTGAGGTAAAAAAGTTACCCTTTCGGTCAAGTGTAGTAGGAAGGTCATCCTATTGAGGAAGCTACTTGGGAGTCCGATTCGAAAATGCAGAGTATATATCCCCATTTGTTCGCCAGTTCAGGTACTTTCCTATGTTCGTTCGAGGACGAACGTTGTTTTAGAGGTGGAGATTGTGATGACCCAAAGGGTCATCTTACGAATTAAGACTTTATTCCAGGCTCATTAGCCTTAAAAAAGATTTAATTTTAACTTCCTCAATTTGTGTGCGCAGTCCGGGCATAAATCCTGGAAGCCTTTATGTGAAAATATGAGAAATAATATTTTTCTAGAGTTAAAAATTTAATTTTTAGTTAACTTTGGTCAACATTTTGAGTAAATGAACCCAGAACCGTGTTCCGACGGTCCCGGGAGATCCGCGGTAAAATATGGGACTTGGAGGTATCCCCGAAATTGAATTCCAAGGCCCCTAGATCTAGAAATCAATTTTTGAAGAAAATGGTTATACTGGATTTTAAATGATATAAAGAAATGAATTAATATTTGAACTCATTGGTATCGGGCTCGTATGTTGGTTCCGGAGGCCGATACAAGTTTGTTATAATGTTTAAGTATCATCTGTGAAATTTGGTGGAAATCGGAGATCATTTGACGTGCTTCGAACGTCCGGTTGAGAAAAATAGTGAATTTGAAGTGTTCTTGAGAAAATCATGAATTTTGATGTTAAATTCATTGTTTTAGGTGTTATTTTTGTGATTTAATCGCACAAGCAAGTCTTATGATGTTTTTAGACTTGCGTGCATGTTTGATTCGGAGCCCCGAGGGCTCGGGTGAGTTTCGGTTTGGCCACGAAGTGTTTTGAGACTTAGAATGAAAAGTTTCAGAATCGCATGTGTCTGAACCTGGTTCCGCTGCAGCGCCCATTTTTCCGCTGACCGCGGTGGCAGGGACCTGAGGCGTGCACACACACACACACACACACACACACACACACACACACACACACACACACACACACACACACACATATATATACATGACCTTTCATTATTTTACTACTTTTCAAAAATAATTAAACCATATAATAGAAGAGGCGATTTTTCAAAATAGTTTCTTCCTCAAATCATAGGTAAGTGATGTTCTAACTCATCTCTTTCAATCCTTAACTACTTTTTACAAGATTTCATCTTAGAATTTAGAAGATTTCATTGTAGAATTAGGGATTTTGGGTAGAACTTAGGAAATTCAAATTTTGGGAATTTAGACCTCGAATTGAGGTCGGATTCCAAAACCAATTGCATATCTGGGCTCGGGGGAGATGGGTAAACGGATTTTGGTCCGAACCTCGAGTTTGGACCAAGCGAGCCCGGGGTCGAGGTCGATTTTTGTCTTTTGATAGGAAAACATAGAAGAATCATAATCTTGCATTAAAGTTAGTTCCTTTGGAAATATTTAATGATATAAAACCAATTATGATTAGATACGAGTGAGTTGAAGGCCAATTCTAAAGGAAAAGCTGTGCTTGAGCAGTGAGTGACCTGCGAAATCGAGGTTAGTGTTGTATCTAACCTTAGCTTGAGGGAATAGGTGTTGTGTGACTACTTGCTACTTGTTTTGTTGCTAAATACAATGAATAGGTGAGGTGACGAGTACCAATACGTTGTGGTTAGGTCATACCATGCGAGTGAACGTTAATTCTTGTTATTTTGGTTGTCTTAAAGCATGTCATATATGATTATTGTTGTTAGTGAAATGTTGGAGGATTAGTATTTGATTCTACCGAGATGGATGATATTGTGAATATTGAGTTGACATTGAAATGATAAATGATGATAGAAACTTTCATGAAATGATGATTTCCTGTGAAATCCCTTTTTGTTTGTTGTTAATGATTCTGTGATTGGTGAAGAAGAGTGTAAAAGCACAAAGGGTGATTCCGCGCATTAATATTCATAATCTGGTGAGGATGAGAGTAAAAGCACGAAGGGTGATGTCGTGTATTCTTATTCATTATATGGTGAGGCTGAGAGTAAAAGCATGAAGGGTGATGCCGTGCAAATTTCCTTTGTAATTCATTTGATCAAATCTGTTTGTTTATCATTGATTATATTTGTCTTTTCGTTATCTAGGTCCTTATGTTAAAATTCCCCACAGTATGCCCCCCTCCCATTAATTGTGGTTTTAACCCTTATTTGTTGTTATTTATCCTAGCATGATATTATATGTCCAGGTTTTTATGTGGTGACTTGTCCTAGCCTCGTCACTACTTCACCGAGGTTAGGCTCAGCACTTACCAGTACATGGGGTCGGTTCTACTGATACTTCACTCTGCACTTTTTGTGCATATCTAGGTTTAGGTCCGAGCTGAGTTCGAGCTAGACCCGGTACTATTCGCATGGAGACACGAGGTAGATCTGCTGGCGTCCGCAGATTCCTGGAGTCTTCTCTACATTATTTAGTTACTGTTTTATTTGATTCAAAACAGTTATACACTAT
Source organism: Nicotiana paniculata (assembly GCA_005239505.1). Lineage (NCBI taxonomy): Eukaryota > Viridiplantae > Streptophyta > Magnoliopsida > Solanales > Solanaceae > Nicotiana > Nicotiana paniculata. The sequence goes on along the minus strand of ML351501.1, from coordinate 37,360 downwards.
TTCTTGAGCCAACTACTTGTCTTATTCTTTAGTAGTTCGTGAATTGTGACTCCAAATCCTAGGTAGTTAGATATTAGTATTAACTCGAGTTTAGTTTCATTATTTCACATATTATTCGGGATTCAATTATTGGATAATATTCGACTTCATATTATATTTTAATTGTATTGAATGTCGAATTCCTCTAACATAGGCTTGCCTAGAAAATATGGTGTTAGGCGCCATCACGATCCCAAGGGTTGGGAATTTGGGTCGTGAAAAGAAGTGTGTTGGTTGATGTTGCATGAGAGTAAGTTCCTCTATGTTGTCTAATGGCATCATATGACTGGACTTGTCCATTTTTAAAAAATTATAAATTGGATGTGACTTCTTGCGCAGGTGTGATAAGGCTGCCTTGCTCTTGCATTCAATTAAATAATTATGGACGTTTGTGCTTCTAGGTATATTCAAGACAAGAAGTATAGGCAAGCGACTACAGCTGGCGGCTCAGGTTACTGATATGAATTTTACTTTAATTTTTGCTTATTGTTGGTTTGCATGGATGGCCATGGCTATTTCTATCTTCACTTAAACCATTAAGAATGTATCACATATTGCTTTATTAAGAATTAGATTATTATATCATCTGCTAGTCTCAAGCATGATATTCCATCAGATGATTTGCTTCATATCAGAAAAAATTAAACTTAAGCTCTTATTCCTTTTGCAGGCATCTCTTGATCGGTTATCCACATTCTACTAAAAGAAAGTTCCTCAGTTTCTTCTTTCATCACAATAGAAGTGTGTTGGTTGATGTTGCATGAGAGGAAATTCCTCCATGTTGTCTAATCGCATCATGTGACTCGTCATGCCTATTATTAAAAAAATTGTAAATTTGATGTCACTTCTTACGCATGTGTGATAAGGTCGCCTTGATCTTACATTCTCTTATATAATTTTATTCAGTAAGCTCCCTAAATTAAATTTTTTGGTAGAGAGAATTCGAGAGCAAGGTTACCTCATGATACGTGCAGAAGAAGTAACATGAAATTCACTCTTTCTAGAGATGGATGAGTCATATGCTTCCATCAACCAATACACTTCCTTTCCATCCAAAGCATATATAATTCATAGGAAGACTAAGTTTAGGTCTTTAAAAATAATGCAAATTACTTTGGAACTGTATGACAGTGGAGGTGGTAGGACTTAAAGTGAAAACTATGATTACCGGAGAAGTATCAGATTTGGAGATCTCGGTTTTTTTTGCAATTGGATTTTGACGGGTATGTTGTAGACGAGCCAGGAACAATAGAGACTAGCTCATGGATGTTTTCGCTGCTAGGTATATTCAAGATAAGAAGTACATGCAAGCCACTACAACTGCTGGCTCAGGTTAGTGATCTGAATTTTACTTTAATTTTTGCTTATTGTTAGTTTGCGTGGTCAGCTATGGTTATTGCTATCTTTAATAAAACCATTTACAAAAAGTATCACAAAATGTTTTATTAAGAATTAAAATTGTATATCATATGCTGGTCTGAAGCATGATATTCCATCTGATGATTTTCCTCAAATCAGAAAAAATTATGCTTAAGTTCTTATTCCTTTTGCTTGCATCTCTTTGATTGGTTATCCACATTCTATTAAAAGCAAGCTCCTCTGTTTCTTCTTTCATCACAACATAAGTGTGTTAATTGATGTTGCATGAGAGTAAGTTCCTCCACGTTGTCTAATGACATCATGTGACTCGTCCTGTCCATTTTAAAAAAATATGTAAGTTGGATGTCGCTTCTTACGCAGATGTGATAAGGTTGTCGTGTTGTTTCATTCTCTTAGATAATTATGGACTTCTGTGTTGCTAGGTATATTCAAGACTAGAAGTACATGCAAACCACTACAGTTGTTGGCTCAGGTTAGTAATCTGAATTTTACTTTATTTTTTTGTTATTGTTGTTTTGCTTGGTTGGACTGTGCTATTTCTATCTTTACTAAAACCATTAAGAAAGTATAAGATAATGCTTTATTAAGAATTAAAATCATATATCATATGTTGGTCTCAAGCATGATATTCCATCGGATGATTTGCCTCAAATTAGAAAAAATTATGCTTAAGATCTTATTCCTTTTGCAGGCATCTCTTTGATTGGTTATCCACATTCTACTAAAAGCAAGATCCTATTTTTCTTCTTTCATCACAACAGAAGTTTGTTGGTTGATTCATGAGAGTAAGTTCCTCTATGTTGTCTAATGGCATCATGTGACTCATCTTGTCCATTTAAAAAAAAATGTAAATTGGGTGTCACTTCTTACACATGTGTGATAAGGTTGTCGTGATCTTGCATTATCTTAGATAATTATGGACGTTTGTGCTGCTAGGTATATTCAAAACAAAAAGTATAGGCAAGCCACTACAGTTGATGGATCAGGTTAGTGATATGAATTTTATTTTAATTTTTTCTTATTGTTGGTTTGCTTGGCTGGCCATGGCTATTGATATCTTCGCTAAAACACCACTAGTAGAGTAAGCCATTCCCACGTGTCAAGTTGAATATGAATAAATGAATGCATCCTCAACCAGAGAGATCAACCTGCTCCTTTGAGTTGAGGCCGCTGGCGGCGCAGAACGAACAAATTCGCGACCAGCAAGTTTTCCGAAAGCGAACTGAATGGAATTGTTACTTTCAAAAAATCTTGCTTCAAATCAAAGAAAGAAGGTCTATTTTCCCACGTAGTTCGTCGGTCAAACCATTAATAAAGTATTGCATATTGATTTATTAAGAATTAGAATAGTATATCAAATGTTGGTCTAAAGCATGATATTCCATAAGATGATTTGCTTCATATCAGAAAATTTTTTGCTTCAGCTCTTTTTCCTTTTGCAGGCATCTCTTTGATTGGTTATTCACATTCTACTAAAAGCAAGTTCCTTGGTTTCTTTTTTCATCACAATCGAAGTGTGTTGGTTGATGTTGGATGAGAGGAAGTTCCTCTGTGTTGTCTAATGGCATCATGTGACTCGTCATGTCCATTTATAAAAAAATGTAAATTGGATGTCACTTCTTATGCAGGTGTGATAATGTTGCCTTACTCTTGCATTCTCTTAGATAATTATGGACTTTTGTGTTTCTAGGTATAATCAAGACAAGAAGTATAGGCAAACCACTACAGCTGGTGGCTTAGGTTATTGATATGAATTTTACTTTAATTTTTCTTATTGTTTGTTTGCTTGACTGGTCATAGGTATTGATATATTCACTAAAACCATTAAGAAAGTATCACATATTGCTTTATTAATAATTATAATAGTATTTCGTATGCTGGTCTCAAGCATGATCTTCCCACGGATGATTTGCTTCATCTAAGAAAAAATTATGCTTCAACTTTTATTCATTTTGCAGGTATCTCTTTGATTGGTTATCCACATTCTACTAAAAGCAAGTTCCTCGGTTTCTTGTTTCATAATAAGTTCCTATGTGTTGTCTAATGGGATCATGTGAATCGTCTTGTCCATTTAAAAAAAATTATAAATTGGATGTCACTTCTTACACATGTGTGATAAGGTAGCCTTGCTCTTGCATTCTCTTAGATAATTTGATTCAGCTTGCTACCTTAATTAAATTTTTTGGTAGAGGGAATTCGAGAGCAAGGTTATCTCATGATACGTGCAGAAGAAGTAACATCAAATTCACTTTTTCTAGATATGGATGAGTCATATGGTACCATCAACCAATACACTTCCTTTCCATCTAAAGCATATATAATTCATAAGGGGAGTGAGCTTTGGGCTTCGAAAAGAATGCAAAGTAGTTTGGAACTGTATGATTGTTAAATATGGAAAGAATTGATACTATGTACATATTAAAAGATACACAAATCCCTGTAATCACACAAATCCTTGTAATTAAGTAATTAGTAGATTTTTTAGGCTTGTAATTGTAGTCTTTTCTTATTTGTATTCTGGTCAAAGGTTATTTACAACCAACAACTTGCGGGAATAATCAAGCACTTTATTCACCATCTTTCTGTGATGACCCAAAAGGTCATCATGTGTAAATTTAGCAAGAACTGTGTTCCGAGGCCCTGAAAGCCTCCGTTAATCTCACTTCGATGTACGTGCACAGCCAGGGAGCTTAGCCGGAAGCCTTTATGTGCAAATGTGTTAAACAGTTGAATTTATGATAACTAATTGAATAAAGTTGACTATGGTCAACATTTTTGGTAAACGGACCCGGACCCATGATTTGATGGTCCCGGAGGGTTCGTAGGAAAATATGGGACCTAGGCGTATGCCCGGAATAGCCAAATTCGCCCAGTGATTTTAATGTTCAAAAACAAAATAGTTACGTGATTAAACCCATTTTTTCAAAACTTCTTCTTCTTCACTCTTCTTGGGCGATTCTTGGGTGACTTTTCCTCCATAGCTTCGTACATATTATTGTTTCGGAGTCAGATTCAAGAGGAAAGACTGTGCTTGAGGCTTGACTTGCATTCTTGAAGTTGAGGTAAGTGTTTTCCCTAACCTTAGCTTGAGGGAATAGGTATAGAGTCTTATTTGCTATGTGTATTCATGTCCAACGTATAGGTGAGATGACGGGTACCTATATGTTGTGGTCAAGCATGCCCGTGAGTCAAATTTTGATGAGTTATTTAATGTTCTTTGATATTCTCCGTGTTGTGAACTAATGGGAACCTTGGAAGTTTCACCTTGAGGATACTTCATGACGTAGAAAGTTCATGATGATGTGTTCGGTTGAGGGTTTTACTGTTGATATTATACTTCTGAGTGTTATTGGGTATAGCTGAGTCCCTTGCCGGGACAATAGAATTTTGTTGATTATTTCTGTACATTTGCAATGTTGTATTGTTAAACTTTCATATCAATTGTTTTTTTATATTCATCATGCACGAGGGAACATTCTGTGCCGAGTGATTATTATTTATGCCCGAGGCAACATTCCGTGCCGAGTGATTTTTTATTTATGCACGAGGGAACATTCCGTGCCAAGTGATTATTATTTACGCACGAGGGAACATTCCGTGCCGAGTGATTATTATTTGCACGAGCGAATATTCCGTGCCGATGATTATAATTTATGCACGAGGGGACATTCTGTGCCGAGTCATTATTATTTATGCACGAGGGGACATTCTGTGCCATGTGATTTTTATGTTATGCACGAGGGGTCATGTCGTGCCCTCTCTTGTCTATCTTACTTGTTTCGGGTTGTTAATTCCTGTTTTACTTCTACATTCCCTTCAGTACTTGATTCTACTATTTTAGCAAGTGTTGCCCCTCTTATCCCCAGCATGTTCTTCCTCGTAACTGTATTCTTGTTTATTTTCTTCTATACTATTGAACTGTAGAGGTACAATTTGTCGTCGTGTCCTAGCCTTGTCACTACTTCGTCGAGGTTAGGCTCGGCACTTACTCAGTACATGAGATCGGTTTTACTGATGCTACACCTGTACTTCTCTATGTTGTGCAGACTACGCAGCCGGACCTAGTGGACATCGTTAGGGGGAGTGTCCTTCAGTCCATTTCAGACGACACCGAGGTAGTTCCGCAGGCGTTCGTTGATCTCGGCATCAATGTCTATCACTCATTCTGTCATCTATGTGTTTCCAGACAGATAGATCGTTTTATTTAAAAAAATTGTTTTTAGCTAAATCTTAGACTGGTTCGTGAGGTTGTGACTCCATTTCTGGGTTTTGTACATAAAGGGATTTATTCATTATTAGCTATTGTTATTTAGATTTTTGTTAATGCTTCCACACTTTATCTCAATTATCTAGTCAGTGTTTGTTTATTTTCACTGGTTAATAAATCAATTCAGTTAACAAGTTGGCTTGCCTAGCGGGTGCAACGTTAGGCGCCATCACCGCCTGAAGGTGGGATTTCGGGTCGTGACAAGTTGGTATCATAGCACTAGGTTGCTTAGGTCTCAGAACTCACGGACAAACTTGGTAGAGTCTGAGGGATCGGTACGGAGACGTCTGTACTTATCCCAGAGGCTGTAAAGTTAGGAATAACTTCACTTTTCTTCTTTTCTGTTGTGCGATTTGAATCCTAAATGTTAATTGAGTTTTGATTCTATTCTCTCGCATATGGCGAGAATGCATGCTTCCTCATTTACCGATCAACAGCCTGATTCTCCTGTTGCAGCTCCTACGAGGGGCCGAGGCCGAGGCCGTACTAGAGGCCGAGGCAGGGGTAGGGCTCAGCCCAGGGTAGCAGCCCCAGTAGAGGACCCACAGGTAGACTTTGCCGGTAAGGTTCCTACTCAGACAATTCCAGTTGGACCAGCTAAGGTCCCAGAGGGGTTCATTGCCACCCCGGTGCTTCAGGACGCTCTAGTCTGCTTAATTGGACTCATGGAGAGTGTGGCTCAGGCCGGTCTTCTTCCTGCTGCGCCAGCCATCTCTCAGGGTAGGGGAGGGACCCAGACTCCTGCTACTCGCACGCCAGAGCAGCTAGATCCTCAATTCCAGACTCCGGCACCTCACACGGCCAGAGTAGCTCACCCGGGCTTTTCGGCCCCGGCAGTTGAGGGAGAAGCTATGTCAGCAGATGCTTTATGGAGATCGGATAGATTCACCAAGTTGTTCACTACTACATTTACTGGTGCACCATCAGAGGATCCCCAGGATTATTTGGACAGCTGCCATGAGGTTCTTAAGAACATGGGTATAGTAGAGTCCAATGGAGTTGATTTTGCTACTTTTCGTCTTTCGGGTTCTGCCAAGACTTGGTGGAGAGACTATTTCTTGACCAGGCCAGGTGGGTCTGCACCATTGACTTGGGATCAGTTCTCTGAGTTATTCGTGGGGAATTTCCTTCCAGTCTACACCGGTGGGTGATTCTATAGTGGTAGATCGAGTCTATTGTGCTTGCCTAGTAGTTATTGGTGGCCTGGAGACTCAGGTTGATTTTTTTCTTCTTGATATGGTTGACTTTGATGTTATATTGGGGATGGATTGGTTATCCCCCTATTATGCTATCCTGGGGAGTCATGCCAAAACAGTGACCTTGGCCTTGCCAGGGGTACCTCATTTTGAGTGGAGGGGGACTCCTAGTCATTCTTCTGGTAGAGTTATTTCTTATATGAAGGCTCGCCGCATGGTCGAGAAGGGTTGTTTGGCCTATCTTGCCTATGTTCGTGATTCTAGCACCGAGGTTCCTTCCCTAGAGTCTATGCCCGTGGTTCGTGAATTTCCAGAGGTATTCCCTACTGACCTGCCGGGTATTCCACCTGACAGGGATATTGATTTTTGTATCGAGTTAGCTCAGGGCACCCAACCTATTTCTACTCCACCATATCTTATAGCCCCGCCAGAGTTGAAGGATTAGCTGCAGGATTTTTTGGATAAAGGCTTCATTAGGCCTAATGTTTCTCCTTGGGGTGCCCCAGTATTGTTTGTCAAGAAGAAAGATGGCTCGATGAGGATGTGTATTGACTACCAGCAGTTGAATAAGGTTACTATTAAGAAAAAGTATCCTTTCCCGAGGATTGATGATTTGTTCGACCAGCTTCAGGGCGCTTCAGTGTTTTCCAAGATTGACTTGAGATCTGGTTACCATCAGCTGAGGATTAGGGCTTCTGATGTCCCTACAACAGTCTTTCGCATTCGTTATGGGCATTATGAGTTCTTGGTGATGTCATTTGGGCTGACAAATACCCCCGCTGCTTTTATGGAGTTGATGAACCGAGTGTTCTGGCCCTATTTGAACTCATTTGTGATTTTTTTCACTGATAATATTTTGATTTACTCCCGTAGCCATGAGCAGCACCTTCGGGTCGTCCTCCAGACTTTGAAGGATAGTCAGTTCTATGCAAAATTTTCCAAGTGTGAGTTCTGGTTGAGTTCAGTTGCTTTTTTAGGACATATGGTATCGTCATAGGGTGTTCATGTGGATCCCAAGAAGATTTCAGCAGTCAGAGATTGGCCTAGACCCACCTTAGCTACAGAGATCCGGAGTTAGCAGGTTATTATCGCCAGTTTGTGGAGGGCTTTTCATCCATTGCAACCCCGATGACCAGGTTGACTCAGAAGAGCGCCCAGTTCAGGTGGTCTGATGAGTGTGAGGCGAGCTTTCAGAAGTTCAAGACAGCCTTGACCATGGCACCAGTGTTAGTTTTTCCCACAGATTCAGGACCGTATACCGTGTATTATGATGCTTCACGGGTTGGGCTTGGTGTATTGTTGATGTAGGATGGCAAGGTTATAGCCTATGTTTCTCGTCAGTTGACGGTTCATGGGAAGATCTATCCAGTTCATGACTTGGATTTAGCAGCTATTGTGCATTGAAGATTTGGAGGTATTATTTGTATGGTGTGCCATGTGAGGTATTCACAGATCATAAGAGCTTACAGTATCTGTTCAAACAGAAGGAGTTGAACATGAGGCAGAGCAGATGGTTAGAGTTGCTGAAGGATTATGATATTACCATTCTTTATCATCCGGGGAAGGCTAATGTGGTGGCCAATGCTTTGAGCCGGAAGTCAGCCAGTATGGGTAGTCTTGCCTATTTATCAGTCGGAGAGCGACCTTTTGCTTTGGAGGTTCAGGCTTCATCCAAGTCAGCGCACTTCATCCTAGTATCAGTTTCGTATTCAGTAGAGAAGTTGGCAAGGATCTATATGAGAGAGATTGTTAGACTGCATGGTGTGCCCATATCCATTATATCAGACCGAGGTACTCAGTTTACCTCCTATTTCTGGAGAGTATTTCAGCGAGAGTTGGGCACACAGATTGATTTGAGCACAACATTTCATCCTCAGACGGATGGGCAGTCCGAGCGTACTATTCAGATTTTTGAGGATATGTTGCGAGCTTGTGTCATTGACCTTGGTGGTTCATGGGACCAGTTCTTTCCTTTAGCTGAGTTTGCCTACAACAACAACTATCAGTCGAGCATTCAGATGGCTCTGTATGAGGCGTTGTATTGTAGGAGGTGTCGGTCTCCAGTCGGATGGTTTGAGCCGGGAGAGGCTAGATTGTTGGGTTCTGAGTTAGTCCAGGATGCCTTGGACAAGGTGAAAATCAGTCAGGATCTTCGTACAGCTCAGTCCAGGCAGAAGAATTATACGGATTGTAGAGTTGAGATATAGCATTTATGATAGGAGATCGGGTATTTGTTCGGGTGTCGCCCATGAAGGGCGTGATGAGATTCCGGAAGAAGGGCAAGTTGATCCCTAGGTACATTGGTCAATTTGAGATACTGGATAAGGTAGTAAAGGTGTCCTACATACTTGCCTTGCCACCTAGTTTATCAGTCGTGCATCCGGTATTTCACGTATCTATGCTCCGGAGGTATATTGCGGATTCATCTCATGTACTTGACTTCAGTGGTGTCCAGTTGGACAAGGATTTGTCTTATGGGGAGGAGTCGGTAGCCATATTAGACCGGCAGGTGCGACAGTTTAGATCGAAGAGTTATCCTTCGGTTCGTGTTCAGTGGGGAGATCAGCCTGTTGAGACAGCTACTTGGGAGTCCGAATCCGATATGCGGAGCCGATATCCCCACCTTTTCTCTGATTCAGGTACCTTTCGATGTCCGTTCGAGGACAAACGGTTTTCTTAGAGGTGGAGATTGTGATGACCCAAAAGGTCATCCTGTGTAAATTTAGCAAGAACTGTGTTCTGAGGCCCTGTAAACCTCCGTTAATCTCACTCGATGTGCGTGCACAGCCCGAGCGCGTAGGTGGGAAGTCTTTATGTGGAATGTGTTAAACAGTTGAATTTATTATAATTAATTGAATAAAGTTGACTCTGGTCAACATTTTTGGTAAAGGATCCGGACCCATGATTTGATGGTCCCGGAGGGTCCGTAGGAAAATATTGGACCTGGGCATATGCCCGGAATCGAATTCCGAGGTACTTAGTCCGAGAAATTATTTTTTTAAAGAAAATTGTTTTCTTAAATAATAAAGACTTTTGAAAATGAACTTTGAAGTGAAATCTATGTTACCGAGCCCGTATTATGGTTCCGGAGCCCAGAACTGGTTCAATATGTGTTATGTGAGTTATTTGTAAAATTTGGTAAGAAACGGACTTGGTTTGACGTGTTTCAGATCAAAAATAGAAAATTTGATAGTTTATGAAGTTTGAGGAAATTCTATGGATTTTTGAGTTTAATTCATTGTTTTTTATTTTATTTTGGTGGTTTAATTACTCGAATAAGTTCGTAGGATGATTTTGAAGGCGTGTGTATATTTGGTTTTGAGCCCCGAGGGCTTGGGTGAGTTTTGGGTAGGTGTCGGGGTGCAAAAGAGTTGGAAAATTCTGTGCCAAGTGATTATTATTTATGCATGAGGGAACATTTCGTGCCGATGATTATTATTTATGCACGATGGGACATTCTGTGCCGAGTGATTATTATTTATGCACGAGGGGACATTCCGTGCCGAGTCATTATTATTTATGCACGAGGGGACATTCTGTGCCGTGTGATTTTGAGGTTAAGCACGAGGGGTCATGCTGTGCCCTCTCCTGTCTATCTTACTTGTTTCGGGTTGTTATTTCCTGTTTTACTTCTACATTCCCATTCCCGTCAGTACTTGATTCTACTGTTTTAGCAAGTGTTTCCCCTCTTATCCTCAGCATGTTCTTCCCCGTAGCTGTATTCTTGTTTATTTAATGCTATACTATTGAACTACAGAGGTACAATTTGTCGTAGTGTCCTAGCCTCGTCACTACTTCGCCGAGGTAGGCTTGGCACTTACTCAATACATGGGGTCGGTTGTACTGATGCTACACCTGCACTTCTCTATGTTGTGCAGATTACGCAGCCGGACCCAGTGGACATCGTTAGGGGGAGTGTCCTTCAGTCAATTTCAGACGACACCGAGGTAGTTCCGCAGGCGTTCGTGGATCTCGATGTTGCTGTCTATCTTTCATACTGTCATCTATGTGTTTCCAGATAGATATATCATTTTATTTCAAACTGTTATTTTTAGCTAAATCATAGACTGGTTCTTGAGGTTGTGACTTCATTTCCAGTTTTTGTACATAAAGGGATTTCTTCGTTATTAGCTATTGTTATTTAGATTTTTGTTAATGCTTCCGCACTTTATCTCAATTATCTAGTCATTGTTTGTTTATTTTCACTGGTTAATAAATCAATTCAGTTATCAAGTTGGCTTGCCTAGCGGGTGCAACGTTAGGCGTCATCACCGCCTGAAGATGGGATTTCGGGCCGTGACACTTTCTTCTCCTCTTCTTTCCCATGGTAGTCTCTGCTCCATCTCATTTTTATTCTATCACGACCCATGGAAGTCACAAGCCGACGACACACAACTGATACTAAGCGCTCGCATGCGCATTCAAATACATGGAAGGAATTCGAAGAGTTTCGGTTTGGATAAATAAAAGGATTCGCACGACAAGAATTCAAGAATGTGGAATGTTTCCTAAGGGTTCTGCAGCCTCTCGAAGATAAGTACAGACGTCTCCGTACCGATCCGCAAGACTCTACTAAACCTTCTCATGACCGTTGAGTCCTATGTAACCTAGAGCTCTAATACCAACTTGTCACGACCCCAAATCCTAACAGGCCATGATGGTGCCTATAGTGGAACTAGGCTAGCCAACCATCACCTTACTACGCATTTGTGCAATTATAAGAGTTCACAATTAAATGATAAGCAGCAAAACATAGCATATAATAATGTAATTAAGTCTTAGCGTCCCAATAGTAGTCTAATAACTCTAACAAACCTCCTAAGACTGGAGTCAATAGTAATGAGCATCTAAGAATATATAAATCTAACTCTTATAAAACTATAATATATGTCTCTGAATCAAGTACTAAAACTAAATAAGGAAGGGAAATGGAGAAGTTGTGGACGCTGGACAGCTACCTCGAAATCCCGTGAACTGATGCTACGAGCAAGGACAACTACTGCTCCGGATTGTCACCTGAATCTGTGCACAGGGGCACATGGAGTCTTTATGAGTACACCAACTCAGTAGTAATGAAAATAAATCATAGTATGAGAATTATAAAACACACAGTACAGATACACAATTTCACAAAACCAGTAAAACACCAAGTCACCATGTAGTGGTCATCAAATACATAAGTTCGAAATCAGTTTCCAGAAATCCTTTGAAACAAGTGTAATATCAGTGTATCTCAGTAGAATTCTCAGTAAAAGTTTTAAAACGAAGTAAACCATAGTTCGAAAACTCAGTAAAAATCTTCATAAAACTTCCCCTCGGGCCAAAATCATTTATCGTAACCATTGCCCATCAGGCATCCTCACCATCACTCAATATTAGCCCATCAGGCATCCTCACAGTCACTCAGTATCAGCCCATCAGGCATCCTCGCAATCACTAAGCATAAGCCCTATGGGCATCACTCATTAGGTACCTGCGCTCACTAGGGGTGTGTACAGACTCCGGAGGGGCTCCTACAACCCAAGCGCTATAAACAAACCACATCATGGCATAAATCACACACAATATTGGCCAGCAACCACACTCATATCATAACATCTTCACAATATAGGCCCGCAACCTCACTCAGTCAGATACTCTCAATTTGCCCTTCAGGCCATAAACATAACGGGTTCTCGACCCAAAACAGTGTTTTATTTTTCAATAAGTAGTATCAAAATACTCTGAGTGTCAAAATAATTTATCAGGAAAAGACTGAGTGGAAAATCATAACATATCAGTGAGGAAAATGTAGTAAACACAACCCCCAAGGAGAAAACAAATCGGCACTAGGCCCCAAACACGGCTTACAACCCAAATCATATCATAATAAAATACTACTAATTAACCATAGTCTTAAAAATCGGTTTAGAAACTCAATAGTCTCCTAAATGGGAAGATATTTCAAAAGTTTCAACCTTTGCATTTCAAAACCCATGAAAGGGTGCATAGTCCGAGGTTTCATACTCTCAGGACAGGATTTAAAGACATTACTTACCTCAAAACTAGCCCGGAACTATTCCGCAACACGCTTGCCTCTCGAATCAACTTCCAAAGGCTCCAAATCTATGAAGTTCATATTTTTATCATCAATTTATGCTTAAGGAATGTATTCCAATCGAAAGATATCAAATTTAGCTCAAAAACCCGAAATTGGTCAAAATCCGACCCCCGAACCTGCATTCCGAAACTCAGAAATTTTTAAACAAATGTGTTTTTTGTCCTCTCACGTGTCCGTACATATAAAGAACACCAAAATCGGAGTTCGTTTGACCCCTCAAATCGACCCTTAAAGATCTCATAATCTCAAGTACAAAAATCCAATTTTTCTACTAATTTTCCATGAAGTTTCACTGGTTTTATGTTCTATAATCATCCATTATCGAGTTTTAATAATCAAAACACTTACCTATATGAAGAACAAGGATTTCCCTCTTCAAAATTGGTCCCCAAAGCTCTTTTCCGTACAACAATGGTGTAAATATGGTTTAAGTCGCGGAAGGGTTTATTTAAATATGCCCAGTAATTTCTTCACCGTGATCGCGGACTCCCTGTCGCGATCGCGGAGCACCACTCTTCAACCCCACGCGATCGCAGCTCCCCTCACGCGATCGCGAAGACCCATCGACCTCGCCCCCACGCGCTCGCCTTATCCCTACGCGATCGCGTCCCCTCACGCGATCGCAATGCCTGCCTTGCTCGACCTCTACGATCGCGAGCCCACTTATGCGATCGCAGAGTATAAATCCTACCCCCTCTCGAAATGCTCTATGCGATCGCGACACCCTTCATGTGATCGCAGAGAGTAAAAATCTGTTGCACTAACACCAGAAAAACCAGCAATTGCTCTAAGTCTAAAAAAGCCCGTTAACTACCCGAAATCACTCCCGAGCCCCTCGGGACCCCAACCAAATATACCGACATATCTCATAACATCATTCAAACTTAGTTGCACACTTAAAACACCAAAACTAACATCAAAACACCAAATTTACATCGGATTCAAGCCTAAGAACTTTGATATTTTTAAAATCCACCAATGATGCCGAAACTATCCAAAACAACTCCGATTGAACTGAAATTTTGTACACACATCCAAAATGACATTACGAACCTTCTCCAATTTTCGGAATTCCATTCTGACCCCGATAGCCTATTTTCCACTGCCGTCCAGAAATCGCCAAAAACTAACTTTCGCCAATTCAAGCCTAATTCTACATCGGACGTCCCAAAATTATTTTGAACACACTCCTAAGTCCCAAATCACCTAACGAAGCTATTTGAACCATAAAATCCGCATTCCAAGGTTGTTTGCCAATAAGTTAACTCTTAGTTGACTTTTCTAATTTGAAGGTTATTCTTAAGGACTAAGTGAATGAATTCTCATATAACCATACCGATTTTAAGCCTATCAACTCTAACACATCAATAATAGAATAACCAATCTATAACAAGTCAATAACATCAATATAATGTAAATTCTACGGAGCGACTGACCGGGTCGTTACATTCTCCCCTACTTAAACATACGTTCCTCCTCGAACGTGCCAGAGTTGTTCCAACAACCACCAAAATTGCCGTGTAACCTACAATGCACATATTCAGAGATGATTTCACATTACCCTGAACCATATAGGTGTAATAGCACAATGCAGTCAAAATTTCGAAACCAAATCTTGACCCATAGACTTTAGAGCCACGTTTCCACTTCTGAAATAATCTGCAAGATCCAATTTCCACGACTATAAGCTGAAATAGTCCGACCACGCGTATCAAGCCATATCCGCAACACAAGATGAATTCACATAATATACCGCATGACCCAACACTCATAGCCATGACCCCTAATCACAATGGCCTCTCAAAACAACCCAAAACCTGTACACATCCTCTTATCAAGCAAAACCTCGATTTCACACCTTCATATGGTGCTGTTGATAAAAGAAACACATAGAAACTAATAACCATTTGTCCGATCAGTATCCATAGAATCCATATCCATAACTTGTGCACTCAATAATAATATCCCAAGAGCTCAATTCATTAAATAAAGAGGACTATCCTGCCACTAAAACTTACCAAACTGCATCATGCTAAAAACTTGGTACACATAATTAAATCACAACACATGAATCGGACACCAAGGATCATACCTCTACACGACTACGCTACCATGTGTGATCCCATCCAACGCTGGACCACATGACATACTCCAAGCCACCTTGCTCAAAATCAATAACCATGCAAAATTCGGCATCAATTACTCAAAGTGCATTGCCATAACCATGGGGAAATCGGAAAATACCATGCCACCCAAACCAAAAAGAACATAACCAACACTTCTCAATCCTGTAACACCCAATTACTTACCTTACTCAAATCTCGCTATGAAGCACCGATGAAACCTCCCCCTATGCACATATAACCAAAGATCACAATCCCTCGAAACACTGAAAGGCAACTCATAGATTACTCCAAAACACGAATAAGCTAAATGACAATCGAATGGTACATCCCTCAACAATAGCAATTAGGAGTCAACAATTCCGACTCGGTGTAGACCACACACCCATATTGGCCTACCAATAACTATATGTCAACTCTGATTACCCAGAACAGGTAGATAATTCTCCGAACATTCATAATGACTGAATCATGACATATACTAACACCTGACTAGCTTTGCTCGCATCCTCATAGTTTACAACCATAAAATAATCTTTTTGTTAGAACTCTTAGTATCAAAGTCCATGAAGCGCACAAAGTTACCATATCTGATCCCAAATCCACCACTCAAATATATAACATGTCTCAAATACCCAATCATTCCACGAAGGATACCCCCATAATTCCTCTGTGTCACCAAGCAACCTTGAATATCCGCATTCGATCCAACAAGAGAGCGACGTAACACCATTGAAGCACCCTTAACTCAAACACATTGCCCCTTCTGAACGTGTGCCCTCATCAAGCCACCCAATTAGTGTATCATCTACCTAGTCATCTGAGACCGCCAGTGCTGACCTTCCTTCCAGAACTGAACCGTGACCTCACATATGCCAATATCTGCTATACACAAAATACCGCATACGTCATGCTATCCTATGATAAATATGAGAACTTCAAGCTCCCTTCCTAGCCACAAACAACTACGTACCCAACTAGCCAAGAACATTCCATTGATCCCATTTAGAAGCAAAATCACTATATATCACATGGCCGTCACACCAGTAGAAAATTTACATCTCTAACTCTGGTAGAAACCATCAAGGATTATCTGAATCTCCTTTGTACAACACAAAACCGGTAGGACTGAATCCTTATATCTCAACCATGCTACGCATGCCACAAAATCCCAAGAGAATTTCTAAGAAACACCTGTAACAACTCATTACCTCATAAACACCCAAAAACTAACCATACCCCTTATCATGCCAACCCGACGTACTACCAAGCTGTCCTATTTATCTAAGTTCCTTCTGACTTACCTTCAAATTGATACTTCTTCTTGCCATAGTACCGCACTTCTCAATCCTGACTCACCGCACGAAACCCGAGCATAAAAATATACCGTCTAAGGCTCATAAGTTTTTGAATAGTCTCTCAAATATCCCTAAAGCACCATATTAGAAATACTTACCCTGAAGAGACATTACCTTCACTTTCCTGATATTGATGGATAGAATCCATGATAATGCAAATACACCACAAGCCTTCACACATTCCCTGTAAATCTTAGTTTTAGCCATTCTCACACCTTGAAGATCCTCGATCGCTACATTTAACCTTGAATCTGTCCGAACCTTTCTCGAACGTCATTTACTCTACGCAATTTCAATTACAATAACCAAGTAAACAGAACGACCTGACCCCGCTTGCAATCCACATACTAGGAAAGTAATCCACATCTTAGAAGCAACAATCACACTCATACATTGCACCCTCTACACTTACTAGTACAACTTAATCATTCAGTAAATTTCCATTACTCAAATCACTCCCAGACTCCACCTATGCATGTCAGAACTGATTCACCAACATACTTCGAACCGAAACCATTACAACACCTAATCGTGTAATCAACTTATCAATAACGAACTCCCCCACTTGGCTCAAAGCCAAGGATCAAGACAAACAATAACTCACGATGCCCACATATTATCACTACCACCATACTGTGGTGGGATTCAAATAAATCCTTCCTAAATTAGAACACAACCACTGCCTGCCCCCAAGTCATCCCATTAAGCGGTATAAGAACCTGAGGCAGATGGCAATATTAACACTGGAGCTGTGGTCAAGGAATTCTTGAGCTTCTGGAAGCTCTACACACACTCGTCTGACCACATGGATACCTTCACTGGACACCACGTGTCCCAAGAATGCTACTGAACTGAGCTAAAAATTCACACTTAGAGAACTTCACACAAGCTTCTCCTCTCTATATCCTTGTAATACCATCATCAAATGCCGAGTATGCTATCCCTGGCTACGAGAGTACAACAGGATGCCATCAATAAATAAAATAACAAATGAGTTATAACATGGCTGAATACACCGGCAATCAAATACATAGACGTTGTTGGTGCATTAGTCAGCTTAAAAGACATCACAGGAACATAGAACATAACAGGAAAAGCCACTTCACTCCACAACTAAACTACACAAGAGGTCCTTCAATACTCATAACTCGAAGCCATATTCTAACTCAATACACAAGTAAGATAATCAATGGTTCTTGCCACATCTCCCGCCAATTCATTTTTGTCACAATCAAACAACCTGAATACATCTAACCATCCGATCACACTCACCATGTAGTCATCTAGTCACAAAGTTCCATCAATAAATACACAAACCGACATATAAGTCCCTCAACACATGTGCTCACCCAAATGAAATCTCAACACTCAAGCCAAAGACAAAATCCGGCCCCAAGTCCCTCCGACTGGCCCATTATCAACATATTAAAAATCACATCTCACCCATGGAAGTCACAAGCCGACGACGCACAACTGATACTAAGCGCTCGCGTGTGCATTCGAATACATGGAAGGAATTAGAAGAGTTATGCATTGGATAAATAAAACGGATTCGCACGACAAGAATTCAAGAATGTGGAATGTTTCCTAAGGGTTCTGTAGCCTCTCGAAGATAAGTACAGACGTCTCCGTATCGATCCACAAGACTCTACTAAACCTGCTCATGACTGTTGAATCCTATGTAACCTAGAGCTCTGATACCAACTTGTCATGACCCCAAATCCTAACAGGCCGTGATGGCGCCTATCGTGGAACTAGGCTAGCCAACCATCACCTTACTATGCATTTGTTCAATTATAAGAGTTCAAAACTAAATGATAAGCAACAAAACATAGCATATAATAATGTAATTAAGTCATAGTGTCCGAATAGTAGTCTAATAAATCTAACAAACGTCCCAAGACTGGAGTCAATAGTCATGGGCATCTAAGAATATATAAATCTAACTCTTCTAAAACTATAATATATGTCTCTGAATCAAGTACTAAATCTAAATAAGGAAGGGAAATGGAGAAGCTGTGGACGCTAGACAGCTACCTCGAAATCGCGTGAACTGATGCTACGAGCAAGGACAGCTATTGCTCCGGATTGTCACCTGAATCTTTGCACAGAGGCATAGGGAGTCTTTATGAGTACGCCAACTCATTAGTAATGAAAATAAATCATAGTCTGAGAATTAAACAACACACAGTACAGATACACAATTTCACAAAACCAGTGAAACACCAAGTCACCATGTAATATTCATGAAATACATAAGTTCGAAATCAATTTCCAGAAATCCTTTGAAACAAGTATAATATCAGTGTATCTAGTAGAATTCTCAGTAAAAGCCAGTTTGAAAACGAAGTAAATCATAGTTCAAAAATTCAGTAAAAATCTTCATAAAGCTGCCCCTCGGGCCATAACCATTTCCCATCAGGCATCCTCACCATCACTCAATATCAGCCCATCAGGCATCCTCACAGTCACTCAGTATCAGCCCATCAAACATCCTCACACTGACTCACTATCAGCCTTGTAACGACCCGGTCGGTCGTTCGATAATTTATATTATTATTGTTGTTATTGACTTGTCATGGGTTGGTTATGTTGTTTATGATGTGTTAGAGTCGGTTGGCTCGGGTTCAGAATGGATGTAGTGAGAATTGAGACATTTAGTCTTTAAAAATAGCCTTTTAGTTGAAAACGTCAACTGAGAGTTGACTTATTGGTAAACAACCTATGAATGCTGATTTTATGGCTTGGATAGCTTCGTTAGGTGATTTGGGACTTAGAAGTGTGTTCAGAATAATTTTGTGATGTCCGATGTAGAATTAGGGTTGGATTGGCGAAAGTTGGAGATTTAGAAGTTCTTAGGCTTGAATTCAACGTAGATCTGGTGTTTTGGTGTTGTTTTGGGTGTTCCAAAGTTTTGACTGAGTTCAAGTTACGTAATGGGACTTCTTATTATGTTCGTACGGGGTCCCGAGGAGCTCGGGTGATTTTCGGATAGGTTTGGGCTGCGTTGTGCTCGTTTTTCTTATGCTTCGATGTCGTTTCTTCAAGCATAAATGATATCATATTGAACAAATAATCTCCTATCACTAATTTGAATGACGTTTTAGATTAGTATCGTAATTACGGACCCGTAGCAAAAAGAATCGTCGAATTTGGACATCGTATGAGGATTTTATGGCCATTTTACCAAGGTTGCCGGATTTTTCAGGTTAATTACGAAATTGCATCTAACGGCGTTTTAAAAACCTGCACTATTTGCAAATCTTAAAACCTACATATCTCCTTCATTATATGGTCAAATTGAGTGATTCAAAATCCTAAATTGATTAGAATTTCACAAGGAATCCATTGGGAATAATAAAACGGGTCAACAGTATATATATATATATATATATATATATATATATATATATATATATAACGAGAAGTCCTAGTTTTCTTCCAATTTTTGAACGGGAAGAAGCTTTTGAGGCGATTTTTAAGGGATGAAATCATTGTTTTTCATATAGGTAAGTGTTTTGATCAATAAAACTCGTTTATGGGTGATTATAGAACATAATCTCAGTGTTTAATTCATGAAAATTAGTAGAAAAGGTGAAGTTAGGGCTTGAGATTATGAGACCTTCTAGGGATGATTTGAGGGGTCAAACGAACTCCGATTTTAGCATTCTTTATATGTACGGACTCGTGAGATGTTGAATAACAGTTTTGTATAAAAATTTCTGAGTTTTGGGATGCAGGCCCAGGGGTCGGGTTTTGTGCTTAAAATCAATACTTTTCAATCGGAATTCGTTCCTTAAGCATAACTTGATGATAAAGGTCTGATCTTTATAGATTTGGAGCCTTCAAAAGTTTATTTGAGAGGCAAGTGTGTTGTGGAATAGTTTCGGGCTAGTTTTGAGGTAATTAATGTCTTTAAATCCTGTCCTGATGGTATGAAACCCCGGACTATGCACCCTTTCACGGGTTTTGAAATGCAAAGGTTGAAACTTTGGAAATATCTTCCCATTTAGGCGAATATTGAGTTGCTAAACCGACTTTTAAGCCTATGATTAATTAGTATTATTTTATTATGATATGATTTGTGCTGTAAGCCGTGTTTGGGGCCTAGTACCGATCTGTTTTCCCCTTGGGGGTTGTGTTTACTATATTTTCCTCACTGATATGTTATGATTTTCCACTCATTCTTTTCCTGATAAATTTTTTTGACGCTCAGAGTATTTTGATACTATTTCTTGAAAAATGAAACACTGTTTTGGGGTCGAGAACCCGATATGTTTATGGCCTGAAGGGCAAATTGAGAGTGTCTAACTGAGTGAGGCTGCGAGCCTATATTGGGATGATGTTATGATATGAGTGAGGCTGCGGGCCTATATTGTGAGTGATTTATGCCATGATGTTGCTTGTTATAGCGCTTGGGCTGTAGGAGCCCCTCCGGAGTCTGTACACACCCCCAGTGAGCGTAGGTACCTAATGAGTGATGCTTGCGGGGCTTATGCTGAGTGATTGCGAGGATGCCTGATGGGCTGATACTGAGTGACTGTGAATATGCCTGATGGGCTGATATTGAGTGATGGTGAGGATGCCTGATGGGCTTATACTGAGTGACTGTGAGGATGCCTGATAGGCTGATACTGAGTGACTGTGAGGATGCCGCAATCAGTCAGCACAAGCCCTGCGGGCATCACTCATTAGGTACCTGCGCTCACTGGGGGTGTGTACAGACTCCAGAGGGGCTCCTATATCCCAAGCGCTATAAAAAAGCCACATCATGGCATAAATCACTCACAATATTGGCCAGCAGCCACACTCATATCATAACATCCTCACAAAATAGGCGCGCAGTCTCACTCAGTCAGACACTTTCAATTTTCCCTTCAGGCCATAAACATACCAGGTTCTCGACCCAAAACAATGTTTTATTTTTCAATAAATAGTATCAAAATACTCTGAGTGTCAAAACAATTTATTAGGAAAAGACTGAGGGGAAAATCATAACATATCGTGAGGAAAATATAGTAAACACAACCCCCAAGGGGAAAACAGATCACCACTTGGCCCCAAACACGGCTTACAGCCCAAATCATATAATAATAAAATAATACTAATTAAGCATAGGCTTAAAAGTCGGTTTAGCAACTCAATAGTCGCCTAAATGGGAAGATATTTCCAAAGTTTAAACCTTTGCATTTCAAAACCCATGAAAGGGTGCATAGTCCGGGGTTTCATACCCTCAGGATAGGATTTAAAGACATTACTTACCTCAAAACTAGCCCGAAACTATTCCGCAACATGCTTGCCTCTCGAATCAACTTTCGAAGGATCCAAATCTATCAAGTTCAGATTTTTATCATCAAATTATTCTTAAGGAACGAACTCCAATCGAAAGATATCGAATTTATCTCAGAAACCCGAAATTGGTCAAAACCCGACCCCCGGGCCGCGTCCCGAAACTCAAATTTTTTTATACAAATGTGTTCTTCGTCCTCACATGAGTCCGTGCATATAAAGAACACCAAAATTGGAATTCGTTTGATCCCTCAAATCGACCCTTAAAGGTCTCATAATCTCAAGCACAAAAATCCAATTTTTCAACTAATTTTCCATGAATTTACACTGGTTTTATGTTATATAATCATCCATGATCTAATTTTAATAATCAAAACACGTACCTCTATGAAGAACAAGGATTTCCCTCTTCAAAATTGGTCCCCGAAGCTCGTTTCCATACAACAATGGTGTAAAATAAGGTTTAAGTCGCAGAAGGGTTTATTTAAATATGCCCAGTGATTTCTTCACCGCGATCGTGGACTGCCTGTCACGATCGCGGAGCACCACTCTTCAACCCCACGTGATCGCAGCTCCCCTCACACGATCACGAAGACCAATCGACCTCGCCCCCACGCGCCCGCCTTATCCTTACGCCATCGCGTCCCCTCACGCGATCGCGATGCCTGCCTTGCTCGATATGCGATCGCAGAGTGTAAATCCTACCCCCTCTCGAAATTCTCTATGCGATCACGAATCCCTTCACGCGATCGCAAAGAGTACAAATCTGTTGCACTGACACCAGAAAAACCAGCAATTGCTCTAAGTCCAAAAATGCCCGTTAACCACCCGAAATCACTCCCGAGCCCCTCGGGACCCCAACCAAATATACTGACATATCCCATAACATCATTCAAACTTAGTTGCACACTTAAAACACCAAAACTAACATAAAAACACCAAATTTACATCGGATTCAAGCCTAAGAACTTTGATATTTCTAAAATCCACCAATGATGCCGAAACTATGCAAAAAAACTCCGATTGACCTGAAACTTTGCAGACACATCCAAAATGACATTACGAACCTGCTCTAACTAATGTAATTCCATTCTGATCCCGATAGCCTATTTTCCACTGTCGTCCGGAAATCGTCAAAAACTAACTTTCGCCAATTCAAGCCTAATTCTACACTGGACGTCCCAAAATTATTCTGAACAAATTCCTAACTCCCAAATCACCTAACAAACCTATTCGAACCATAAAATCTACATTCCGAGGTTGTTTTCCAATAAGTTGACTTTTCTCATTTTAAGGCTATTTTTAAGGACTAAGTGGCTGAATTCTCATATAACCATTCTGATTTCAAGCCTATCAACTCTAATAGAAGAACTAGATCCTATGGAACTAGATCAACTCTATAACAAGTCAATAATAGAAATAATAATGTAAATTCTACGGAATGACCGACCGGGTCGTCACATCTTCCTTTAATTAAAAGACTATAGAAGAACCAGACCCTCCTTGGTCGACTCTTCAGTTTTCTCTATTTCTTCCTGTTTCTCTTGTTTTTGTAGTTACTCTCATCCACTACTTTTTGCATTTCCTATGTAATAAATAAAACAATGGGAGATGATAAAGCAGTTGAAAATCAAATTACTGGAAAGTCGATTTTTTCCTCTTAACCATATCTCCAACAATTACTACTGTTAAGTGTGATGGTAGTGGAAATTATACCTCTTGGGAAGCTTCTATAAAACTGTGATTTATAGGTCAAGGATATGAAGATCACTTGATCAAGAATTATACAGATATTGGAGCATCTGATAGACCAACTTGGGTTAAAATTGATGCTCAATTATGCAATCTTCTATGGAACTCTCTTGACAGTAAGTTACTTAATCTTTTTAAGTCATGTAAGACATGTTGCAGGGTTTTGAACAAGGCCAAAACCTTGTATACAAATGACATACAACTTATTTACAATGTAGTTTCAGACATTGTTCACCTGCAACAGAATCAACAAGACATGGCAATCTATCTTGGTCAGGTAGAATCCTTAAAGGATCAATTTGATTCTCTTATGCCTTTTACTGACAAGTTGGATCATCAGGAAAGAGAGAGAGAGACAGATTCTTTATGGTTCTATTCTAACCTTGATTGGATTAAGATCTGATCTATCCTCAGTTCAAGACTAGATTCTTGCTAGCGTATCCGTTCCTATCTTGGAGAAAGTATATGCCAGATTGTTGCGCATCACATCTACACCATAGGTAAACTCATATGATACATCTATAATGGTTGTACAAACTAACACTTTTCCAAATGGACCCAGAAAAGGAAAAGGGATGAGCACTAAGCATTGTACATACTTTGATAAGGGATGACATACACGTGATATTTGTTGGTCGCTTCATGGTAAGCCTCCACGTCACAATAATCATCCTCGGCATGCAATCAATGTGGCTCACAACGGAGATGGTATTCTACCTATACCAGATGTCAAGAATAGATCATCTCACTCTATCACTTTGACTGGAGCATATTATAATGATTATCTTCAGTACCAAGCATCAAAGCAACAATCATCTACCTCATCTACAGCTTGCACTGTGCAACCTGCTAACTCTTTTGCCTATGTCGCACAGTCTTACTTTCATGGACCATGGATTCTTGACTCTGGTGCTACTGATTATATATCTGGTAACAAAATTTTTCTTTATGTCCTTAATTCTCCATCTGTCTTTTCTACTATTACAGTAGCTAATGGATCAAAGACTGCTATCAAAGAAATAAGTGCAACTCATCCTCTACCTTCTTTACCTTTAACTTCAGTTCTTTTTGCACCTGAATGTCCGTAATCTTATTTCCGTTAGTAAATTAACCAAGAACCTCAAGTGTCTTGTAATCTTTTCCGAGGATTCTATTTTTGTGCAGGACCGGAGTATGGGACAGGTGATTGGAAGAGGACATAAATCACATGGTCTGTACAAACTATCCATTCACAAACCACCAGTTGCCTTCACTTCCGCTATTTCCTCTGATTTACTTCATAGTCAATTGGGACATTCAAGTCTTTCAAAGCTGCAAAAGATGGTCCCCATTCTATCAAGTTTATCTTTTTTAGAATATGAGTCATGTCAGCTTGGGAAACACACTCGTCCTTCTTTCCCAAAGTGTGTCAATAATAGGTCTTCTTCTATGTTTAAAGTTGTTCACTCGGACATATGGGGTCCAAGTCGTGTTAGTTCTTCACTAGGATTTCATTATTTTGTTACATTTATTGATGATTATTCTCAGTGCACTTGGTTATTTTTAATGAAAAACATATCTAAATTGTTCTTTGTTTTTCAGAACTTTTGTACTGAGATTCGCAATCAATTTGGTGTTTTCATAAAGAAATTAATCACTGATGATGCCCGAGAACACTTCTCTTCTTCTCTTCCTTCCTTCATGTCATCACAAGGTATATTACACCTCTCTTCATGTGCACATACTACACAACAAAATGGAGTTGCAGAACGAAAGAACAGACATCTAATTTTAAAAACGGCTCGGACATTACTTATTCACAATCATATTCCTTTACATTTTTGAGGTGATGCAGTTATTACTGCTTGTTATTTAATTAATCATATGCCCTCCTCTATCTTTCAGTACAAGAATCCACACTCAGTCATTTATCTAGAACAACCTATGTTCCCCCTTCCTCCACGTGTGTTTGGTTGTACTTGTTATGTTCATGACCTTACCCCGGGAAAAGACAAAGTTCAGCAAAAGGCCATAATATGTGTCTTTTTAGGATACTCTCATCTACAAAAAGGTTACAAATGCTTTGATCCCTCTAAAAATAGGTACTTAATCTTAGCAGATCTTACCTTTTTTGAGACGTCCCCATAGTTTTCTCCTAATTCCTTAAATCAGAAGGCCATATCCATAGTTCTTCCGGTTGCAACCTTTACTCCTCCAACTCCAGCTACAGCTCCAACACTCCAAGTCTATTCTAGATGCCCTCGACCTAATTCTTAACCCACTAATCCAGTTGATGCTTTTGATCCTAATGCAGGTACACAAAGACCACCGGTGACTCATTGCCTTCTCCATCAATGTCTCATGCTTCAGTTGATCACTCATCAGATGTTACTGATCTCCCCATTGCTCTCCAAAAAGTTACTAAAACTACTGCCAATCAAACTCCCACTTATACCTTTTTAAGTTATCATTGTTTACCACCTTCATATCACTATTACTAGCTTATCCACTGTGAAGGTTCCAAAGACTGTGAAAGAAGCAATGGCCTATCCAGGTTGGCGTCAGGCTATGATTGAAGAGATGACTACCCTGACACTGGTATGTAGAACTGCAAATCTGTGGACAGTCCCATGGATCCAAATACTAGTCTTGTTCAGGGACAATCGAAACCTCTAAAAGATCCAGGAAGATATCGGAGACTTGTTGGCAAACTCAACTATCTTACGATCACGAGACCTAACATCTCCTTTGTTGTAAGTGTTGTTAGCCAGTTTCTCCAGCCACCTTGTTACAGTCACTAGGATACAACAATTTGCATCCTAAGATATGTCAAAGGTTTTCCTGGACAAGGTTTATTATATGAAAACAAGGGGCATGCAGACATTGTTGGGTATTCTGATGCAGATTGGGAAGGTTCTACCTCTAATAGACGGTCCACTTCAGGTTATTGTATTTTAATTTGAGGCAAATTAATATCCTGGAAAAGTAAAAAGCTCTGATGTGGTGGCTAGATCAAGTGCAAAGGAAGAATATCGGGCTATGGCATTGGCTACTTGCGAGCTTATATGGCTAAGGAAACTTCTACAGGAGTTAAAGATTAGAGTGGACGCGCCGATGAAATTGATTTATGATAATCAAGCCGCATTATATATCTTTCAAATCCAGTATTTCATGAAAGAACGAAGCATATTGAAGTAGATTGTCACCTCATTCGACAAAAGATTGAGTCCGGGTGTATTGTTACGAGTTTTGTCAACTCAAAATACCAACAAGCCGATGTCATTAGAAAATCACTCAGAGGATCCAGAATTGGCGATATCTGTATCAAGCTAGGAGCATATGACTTGTAAGCTCCAGCTTGAGGGGGAGTATCTAATATGGCAAGAATTGATACTATGTAAATATGAAAAGATACACAAATCCCTGTAATTAAGTAATTACGAGATTTTGTAGGCTTGTACTTGTAATCTTTCCTTATTTGTATTCCTGTCAAAGGTTATTTAAACCCAACATCTTGAGGGAATAATCCAACACTTTATTCACCACCTTTCTTCTCTTCTTCTTTCTCAATGACAATGGAGGTGGTAGGACTTACAGTGAATACTATAATTATTGGAGCAGTTTCAGATTTGGAGATCTCGTGTTTTTCTTCCAATTGGATTTTGACGGGTATGTTATAGCCAAGCCATGAACAATAGAAGCTCATATACGTTTGTGCTGCTAGGTATATTCAAGACAAGAAGTACATGCAAGCCACTACAGCTGCTGGCTCAGGTTAGTGACTAAATTTTACTTTAATTTTTTCTTACTGTTGGTTTGCTACCATTAAGAAATTATCACATAATGCTTTATTAAGAATTAAAATCGTATATCATATGATGGTCTCAAGCATGATATTCCATCAGATGATTTTCCTTAAATCAGATAAAATTATGCTTCAGTTCTTATTCCTTTTGCATGCATCTCTTTGATTGGTTATCCATATTATACTAAAAGCAAGCTCCACTGTTTCTTCTTTCATCACAACAGAAGTGTGTTGGTTGATGTTACATGAGAGTAAGTTCCTCTATGTTGTCTAGTGGCATCATGTGATTCGTCTTGTCCATTTTAAAATAATTGTAAATTCGATGTCACTTCTTACGCAAGTGTGATAAGGTTGCCTTGGTCTTGCATTCTCTTAGATAATTATGGATGTTTGTGTTGCTAGGTATATTCAAGACAAGAATTATAGGCAAGCCACTACAGCTGATGGCTCAAGTCAGTGACATAAATTTTATTTAATTTTTTCTTATTGTTGGTTTGCTTGGCTGGCCATGGCTATAGCTATATTCACTAAAACCATTAAGAACGTATCACATAGTGCTTCATTAAGAATTAGAATAGTATATCATATGATGGTCTCAAGCATGATATTCCATCAGATGAATTGGTTCATATAAGAAAAACTTATGCTTCATCTCTTATTCCTTTTGCAGGCATTTCTTCGATTGGTTATCCACATTCTACTAAAATCAAGTTCCTCGGTTTCTTCTTTCATCAAAATTGAAGTGTGTTGGTTGATGTTGCATGAGAGGAAGTTCCTCTGTATTTCTTAATGGCATCATGTGACTCGCCTTGTCCATTTTTAAAAAAAATTGTAAATTGGATGTCACTTCATACGCCTTTGTGATAAGGTTGCCTTGCTCTTGCATTCTCTTGGATAATTTGATTCAGCTTGCCACTTGAATTACATTTTTTGGTAGAGAGAATTCGAGAGCAAGGATACCTTATGATATGTGCAGATGAAGTAACATCCAATTCACTTTTTCTAGAGATGGTTGAGTCATATGGTACCATCAACTAATACACTTCCTTTCCATCCAAAGCATAAATAATTCACAGGAGGAATGAGTTTAGGGCTTCAAAAATAATGCAAAGCACTTTGGAACTGTATGACAGTGGAGGTGGTATGACTTCAAGTGAAAACTATGATTACTAGAGAAGTTTCAAATTTGGAGATCTCGAGTTTTTCTTGAAAATGGATTTTGGCGGGTATGTTGTAACTGAGATAGGAACAATAGAGACTGGATCATGGACATTTGTGCTGCTAGGTATGTTAAAGACAAGAAGTACAAGCAAGGCGCTACAGCTGTTGGCTCAAGTTAGTGATTTGAATTTTTCTTTAATTTTTTCTTTTTGTTGGTTTGCTTGGCTTGCCATGGTTATTTCTATCTTTGCTGAAACCATAAAGAGAGTATCACATATTTCCTTATTATGAATTAAAATAGTTTATCATATGTTGGTCTCAAGCATGATACTCCATCAGATGATTTGCTTCATATCAGAAAAAATTATGCTTCAGCTCTTATTTCTTTTGCAGGCATCTCTTTGATTGGTTATCCACATTCTAATAAAAGCAACCTCCTTGGTTTCTTCGTTCATCACAACAAAAGTGTGTTGGTTGATGTTGCATGAGAGGAGTTACTTTGTGTTGTCTAATGGAATCATGAGACTCGCCTTGTCCATTTTAAAAAATATATAAATTGGATGTCTCTTCTTACGCAGGTGTGACAAGGTTGTCTTGCTCTTGCATTCTCTTAGATAATTTGATTCAGCTTGCTACCTGAATAATTTTTTTTGGTAGAGATAATTCGAGAGCAAGTCTACCTCATGCTACGTGTAGAAGTAGTAACATCCAATTCACTTTTTGTAGAGATGGATGAGTGATATGGTACCATCAGCCAATAAATTTCCTGTTCATCCAAAGCATATATAATTCATAGGAGGAATGAGTTTAGGGTGTCGAAAATCATGCAAAGTACTTTGGAACTGTATGACAGTGGAGGTGGTAAGACTTAAAGAGAGAATTATGACTATAGGAGAGGTTTTAGATTTGGATATCTCAGGGTTTTTCTTGCAATTGGATTTTGATGGGTATGTTGTAGCCGAGCCAGGAACAATAGAGACTAGCTCATGGATGTTTGTGCTGCTAGGTATATTCAAGACAAGAAGTACTGGCAAGCCACTACAGCTGCTGGCTCAGGTTAGTGATGTAAATTTTACTTTAGTTTTTGCTTATTGTTGGTTTACATAGTTGGCCATGGCTATTTCTATCTTTACTAAAACCATTAAGAAAGTATTTGTCACGACCCAAACTAACCTGTCGTGATGGATCCTATCGTGGTACTAGGCAAGCCGACTCATTATCCAAACAAAATGATATTTTTTCATTTCAAAGATAATTTCGAGGATATTTAATATAAAAACCATCATAAAGGGGATTCACATCAAAACAAAAGTGTAGAAGAGAAAAAAAAAGCCCGACTTCGGGGTGTCACTAGTCATGAGCAACTACTACACTGTCTGTAAACATCAAGAATAACATAGTCTGGAATTAATCAAGTACAACTAAGGGAAGACAAAGGAGGAGGAAAGTAGGGCTGCGATCGCCATGTAACCTTGCTAACTCTGAGAATCTGTGTCAGGAATAATCAACAGCCTCAACTATGTCTAAAAAATTCCTGGATCTACACACAAGGCGCAGGGAGTAACGTAAGTATGCCAACTCAGTAAGTAACAACAATAGATAATGACTAAGTAGTAGTGACGAGTAGTAAAGCATAAAAAGTCCACATCAGGAAATCTCAGTAAAACACAACATGCTTTTAAAATCAGTGTTGAATCAAATCATCTCGTTTAAACCCAATTTCAGTACAAAATCATTTGAAGATATTTTTCAACAGTTTCAAACAGAGGCTTAATGCAAAGGTGAGCGAAATGATGAAATCATAAACAGCCCCTCGGGAAAAACAACACTTATATACAGCCTCTCGGGCAAGCCTCACAGTCACTCGTAAATAGCTCCTCGGGCATACCTCACAATCACTCGTAACAGCCCCTCGGGATACCTCACCATCACTTATGCCTCCCAATCACGCAGAACTCGACACTTGGCACTCATCACTCGCGCTCACTAGGTACCTGCGCTCACTAGGGGTATGTACAGACTCCGGAGGGGCACCTTCAGCCCAAGTGCTATATCAAGCCAAATCATGGCGTAAATCACCCAAGCCCTCGGCCAATATCAAACATGTTGCGGCGTGCCGTCTGATCCCATATATATCCTTACAAAATAAGGCCCTCGACCTCACTCAGTCATAAACCACTCAAACCACTCGGGTATTTTAGTAAAAATAGGGAACTCAGCCCAAAACAACATTTATGTGCATCAAAACAGAGTAACAAGACTGAATTATGCAGTAACAGGTTTAATCATGACTGAGTATAGATTTCTAATCGAAAACATTGAGAGGATAGTAAGAAAAGGCCCCTAAGGGTCCAAACAGTACTAGCACAAGGCCCAAACATGGCATTCAGCCCAATTTACAGAAACTCTTTTTAAAATACATCGATATTATATAATTTCAACAAAATATGCAACTCTACAGTAGCTACAGGACGGACCAAGTCACAACCCCCAAATTTACCAAAATCCGATATCGTTTGACCCTTCAATTCCTCAAATTAAAATCTCCAATTTCAAGCTCTTATTTCCCCAATTTTCACCCCTGATATTTCCAATTTTAATGCTTAATACACTAAATTCATCATAGATACGAGTATTAAGTTCAAATACCTTACCTCAACGAGTTCCCCCTTGATTCCCTCTTCAAAACCCTCCAAAAGCTCCAAAAACTGAGTTGAAATTGTGAAAAATGACCAAAAATTCGCGAAGGGTTCAATTTATACTCTCTGCCCAGCAAAACCGCACCTGCGGTTAAAAACTCGCTTCTATGACGCCGCACCTAAGGAAAATTGATCGCACGTGCGGTTCCCACTTATTCCTTCAGAATCCGCTTCTGCGGTCACATCATCGTACTTGCGGTCCCGCAGGTGCGCTCCAGTTCTCGCTCATGCGCTTCCAGCCCCACACCACTCCTGCTCGTATCTACGAGCTGTTCAGCGCTTCTGCATGCCTCGCACCTGCGGTTCCCACCCCGCATGTTCGGTTAAGACAGAACCAGCAACTGAGCTGCTCATTCCAAGTTCCAAACTCTCCGCTAACCATACAAAATCATCCCGAGTCCCTCAGTACCTCGACCAACAACACTAATAAGTCACATCTCAATACGCGAACTTAGCCGAACCTTCGGAACACCCAAAACAAGACCGAAACACCGAATTAACCTCGAATTCAAGCCTAAGGATTTCTAAACTTTAAAAGTTCGCCAACGATGCCGAAACCAACCAAACCACGTACAAATGACCTAAAATTTTGTGCACACATCACAAATGACAATACAAACCTATTCCAGCTCTTGGAATTCCATTTCGACTCCGATATCACATTTTCCGCTGTTGATTGGAAATCACAAAATTTCCAATTTCACCAATTCAAGCCTAATTCTACCACGGACCTCCAAATTACCTTCCAGTTATGATCTTACGCCTAAAATCACCTAGCGTAGCTATCCGAACCATAAAAACCTTAATCCGAGATTGTTTACTCACAAGTCAACTTCCGGTTGACTTTTCCAACTACATATCAAAATTAAGAGACTAAGTGTCTCATTCCACTCCAAAATCAATCCGAACCCGAGCCAACCAACCCGACACAGCATAATAAAGCTGAACAACATATAATAAAACAGAAATGGGGGAAACGAGGTTATAACTCTCGGAATGACCGGCTGGGTCGTTACATCCTCCCCCACTTAAACGTATGTTTGCCCTCGAACGTGCCAAGAGTTGTTCCAAAGGCCATCAAATCGCCGAATAACCTTACCACAAACATACCCGGGTGTGATCCCACATCACCCTGTCCCGCATATATCTGATAACACAACACATCTAAAATTTGTTCATCCAACCTAACCCATAAGCCTTAGAATCCAATTTCCACATCCGAACTTTTCTATAAGATCAAAATCATGCATCCACACACTGTATAAGTCTGAACAAGCTGATCCAACAATAGCCATAACTCAAGACGAAATCACATGATATCCCACATAACTCAAACACCCGTAACGATAATTTCTAATCACAGCAGTTGCTCAAGCAACCAAATGCCAGTAATAACCCTATTATCAAACAGAGACCCGTTCTAACACATTCATATACTGCCAATGATGAAAGAAACACGCAGAAACCCATAACCATTCGTCGGATCAACAAGTGATGGAACTCCCTCTCTTTGACAGGAAATATAGAAAAATTTATAAGACAATCAACATCAATATCCTCCCAAATATACCGCAACCATACCCGGTAGCACCCATCCACCACAACCACTATAGTGACGTGACGTATCAATACATCTTAAAACCACAACCCTTGCAGTCCGTGCAGTAATAAGAAACATTCCAAATGTACTCAAACGTGGAAAATTACATCAAACAAGGGAACCATCCTGCAAGATCAACGGCTAACACCCCAACGCAAGCCAGGAACTCCCCGCACACCGCATAACCAAAACACATGAATCTAACACATAAATGTCGTTACATTAATTGGCTATTTATATCTTTACTAAAACCATTAAAAAATTATCACATATGCATTATTAAGAATTAAAATTCTATATCATATGCTTGTCTCAAGCATGATATTTCATGAGATGATTTGCCTCAAATCAGAAACAATTATGCTTAAGTTCTTATTCCTTTTGCAGGCATCTGTTTGATTGGTTATCCATATTCTACTAAAAGAAAGATCCTCTGTTTATTCTTTCATCACGACAGAAGTGTGTTGGTTGATGTTACATGAGAGTAAGTTTCTCTATGTTGTCTAATTGCATCATGTGACTCGTCTAGTACATTTTCAAAAAATTGGATGTCACTTCTTATGCAGGTGTGATAAGGTTGCCTTAATATTGAATTCACTTAGATAATTATGGACATTAGATGCTAGGTATATTAAACACAAGTATTATAGGCAAGCCACTACAACTGGCGGCTCAGGTCAGTGATATGAATTTTACTTTAATTTTTGCTTATTGTTGGTTTACTTAGCTGGCCATTGCTATTGCTATCTTTTATAAAATCATTAAGAAAGTATCACATATTGCCTTATTAATAATTAGAATAGTATATCATATATTAGTCTCAAGAATGATATTCCATCAGATGATTTTCTTCATATCAGAAAAAATTATGCTTCGGCTCTTATTCTTTTTGCAGGCATCTCTTTGATTGGTCATCCTCATTCTACTAAAAAGAAGTTCCTCGTGTTCTTCTTTCATCACAACCGAAGTGTGTTGGCTATTTTTGCATGTGAGGAAGTTCCTCTGTGTTGTCTAATGTAATCATGTGACTTGCCTTGTTCATTTTAAAAAATTATAAATTGGATGTCCTTTTTTACACAGGTGTAATAAGGTTTCCTTGCTCTTGTATTCTCTCAGATATTTTGATTTACCTTGCCACTTGAATTAAATTTTTTCGTAGAGTGAATCTGAGAGCAAGGCTACCTCATGATACGTGCAGAAGAAGTAACATCCTGTTCACATTTTCTAGAGATGGATTATGTAACGACCCGACCAGTTGTTTTGAGCTCTAGCATGTCGTTTAGTGGTTTGAGGCCATGAGCAGCTTCATTTCAGGTATTATGACTTGTAGGTGTGGTCGTAATTGAATTTCAGGGAGTTTAGAGTTAATTTGGAAAGAAAATTTTCATTTCAGAAGCCTTAATTGGAGAAATCAGCTAAGGTTGGAATTTTGAGTAAACGACCTCCGAATCAGGATTTGAAGGTTCCTGCAGGTTGGTATGATGATTTGAGACATGGGCCTATGTACGGATCGGGTTTTGGATAGCCCGGGAGTGTTTCAGCGCATATTGTAGAAGTCAGCATTTTGAAGAAAATTTCCTAAGTTTGGCTTGAAGCGCATTTCAGTGATATTGATGTCTGTTTTGGATTCTTATCCTGTTAATAGCTTAGGACAGTGATTCTGGAGTTGGGAGCAGGTCCGTAACAACATTTGATATCGGGGTCGGAATGCAATGCCTAAAGTTGGAGCAGGTCCGTAATGTCATTTATGACTTTCTTGCAAAATTTGGTGTCATTCCGAGTAGTATATGTTGGTTCGGTGCATTGAAAGCGTATTCTAGAACTTTAATTTCAAAGTTTGATTCAATTTGGTTTTTGGTCGAATTCTTAGTTTCGTTGTGGTCTTTCACATTCCGAAAAGTTTAACGAGTTCGTATAATGAATACAGACTTGCCAGCGCTTTTGGACGGGGTCCCGAGGGGCTCGGGTGAGTTTCGGACCCCTCGGAGCTAGTTTCAAAACACCAGATTTTCACTGACCGATTTCCTTCAGTGCGATCGCGGGTGCATCAATGCGATCGCATAGAAGAAGTTGGCAGGGGGTGGGGAAATTCCCTGTGCGATCGCATGGTCCTGTCTGCGTTCGCACATGGGTGGTCTTTGGCTTGGTCCATTTTTGTTCACTGCGTTCGCACCCCCTCCCCCGCAATCGCACAGGCCTGGCCCAGTTACTCTCCGCGATCGCACGTGCCCCTCTGCGGTCGCACAGTAGGATTTCATAGACCTTGACCAGTTGACTTCCGCGATCGCACTGCCCTACTGCGATCGCACACAAGGGGCATAATACCACATCGCGCCGATAGGCCATAACTCGGAAATGATAGATAAGAAATGACTCGGGAAGGGACTATTCAACTCACGTAACTAATATGAACTTTTCTTAGAAAATAGGAAGTAAAAAACAAGAAAATAAATATACATTAACCCTTCTCATCATCAAACTATTGCGGCGTGCAACCCGATCCAAATAACATACCCGTGGCGATGTGCCACCCAGTCCCATCATAAAACTCACATAAGGAAATATATACGGAGCTGAATTGCTCGCTTTCACACATTACTGAATATCGATCATAAGCGCGTTATGTGCATAATAGCATCCTGGGGAGACTGATAAAGCCGCATGCTACAAAGCTCAAGCACAAATGAGGTGCGATATATATACACACACACTCTGGATCTCAAGATCTATCCTGCTCATATAACATCCCCACTATGCGGGACCTCGACACATAGGAAATTATCAAGCCGTTTCACAACTCACATGGCACAAATCACAATATCACATGAATTTGAGGAAGATGGAACAACATTTGTTGTCCTAATACCTTTCCATAAAAAGTGCTCTACTGAAATGAACATGCCTGGCTCATACTGACCCATAATCATATTTATATCCATCCACAAACATCGAGTCTACCTTACTCGCACCAAACTAAGCTAATAGCTTCACCTGGGTCCACATTAACCCACTTTCTCTCATAATACGTGAGAACAACCATCATAGCTGGGACAAACACCCCACAATCCACCACTGGCCATACTACGCTGTAAGACAAAATCAAGAACCCATAACCAAGGTATAAAGCCTCTTCCACCAAATATCAATCTCAGGTGACACTGAAGATAACACCAGCTTACTCTATACTTTCAAATCACTTTTTCTTGCTCTCCCGAGCTCATGACATCCTTATTAACACCGAACCGCAATCTCAATTCTTACTCCCAGTTACATACAGCTTACCGCACCTAACATGCCAATATGAGGTAACGCAAGAATTCAACCATAACTTCTGAACCACCAACAGGGTGTACACTTCATCATATAGAAACCTCTTAATTAACTCGATTCAAGAGTACCATCTCAACACACGAGTGAATACCCATAATCACCCAACATGCAAATCCTTAAGTAGTAGTCTACACCACCATAACCCTTCCGGGATCCACCTAGACCATACAAGCCATAGCACTCAAATGCTCCCACATAAAATCCATTACGACGGCCGACAAGCCCTGCACACACTGGCACAAATCACATGCATAACTTAATCACACCGAAGGAACTGATCACTGCCGTAAATGTGCCATTTCAACCATGGCTAATCAATCTATCTTCTTTTATTCATCTTCATTTGCTTCAGGAATTATAGCAACTTCTTTCAACTCATAGCAAACTCAACCCTCACTCATCCCGAGTGACCTTGATTCACGAGACCATGCTGCCTAAATCTCGCAACCCATCTCATACCCTCCTTATAAAATTTCTACAATCCGAAGTTTATTTCTCTCACTCCTCCAATACTATCTTGCACGCTGAAACATATCATAGAACATTCCAGTCATCTTCCTTTTTCTCAGAAATTACTCTGCAAAAGCTCGTTTCTCGATCATATTGCTGCCTGAAACCCTATACATCGCGTTCTTAACTTTTGAACTCACTAGGACCACTATTGATTGTCACCCACTCTGACTGGCCCCGAATACAATCAACTTCAAGGCTCTTCTAGCACGTGAACACCCCTTTCAAGGAAACACATGACCGAGTCACTATCCTAACAACTCACCTATGCCTTGAGCAAAATTTTGAATCTTCCAAAGTCTAACCCTAGCTCGATAGGGCCAACTTTTGCACATATTCATCAAATCCCACGCACAATCACCATTTTACTCGTTCCCTTAGCTATAATAACTTGCCAACACGCCGACAATCCGCAACCTATGACAACACAATCCTGCAACCCAAGTGCAGATGGTGGGTGTTGGTCGAAATCCNAACTATTGTAATGTATTCAGTAGAGATAAATATTCCAGGGTTATGGTCTATTCACCACTCATATTGCATTCTAATTAACTTTTCCTTTCATATAGTTCACTCATGGTTGCTAATTAATCGATAAATATTCTCGTAGCCTTCTTCCGAAGCACTCCTCACCTATTCTCAATAGACTAATGCCTATATTCTTATGGAAGTAATCTATCAGAATGCATTAAGATCACGATGTTAAATCGAGCACGGTGATTAAGTATATTCCTATCCTAACCACAAATCCGCTCCCTTTTAGGGTTAAGAT
>MDKI01259691.1:0-26164 GCA_005239505.1 Nicotiana paniculata | reverse complement strand
CACATCAAAATTATCAATTTACATCACAAATCCCGAATTCGGCCAAACCCGACCCCCGGGCCCACATCTCGGAACTAGACAAAGATCACAAAACTAGAATCCTTACACTCTCACGAGCCCATACATACCAAATACATCAAAATCCGACGATAATTGACCCCTCAAATCCTCAAATCAAAGTCTCAAGTTCCCAAGCCCTAACCCCTCAAATTACACCATTACATCCCACAATTTTCATGATTAATCTGTCAAATAGCAACATAGAATCGAGTATTAGGTTCAAAATGTTACCTTAATGTGCTCCCTTTGAATCCCTCTTAAAAATCCCTCAAAAAGCTTCAAACCCGTCTTCAAAAATGGTGAAATATAAGAAAATTCGCGAAGGCATCCTTTTATACTTTCTGCCCAGCAATCACCGCACATGCGGAACATTTCTCGCACTTGCGGACCCGCACCTACGGTCCCAGGTGTGCACCTGCGACCATGACTTAAATCCCAATTTCCGCACTTGCGGCCCTTACCTCGTACCTGCGGTCTCGCAGATGCGACCAAGTTATCGCATCTGCGCTTCAAGGACAACCTTCATATTTTCGCATTAGCACATGGCCCATCGCACCTAAGATCATCGCACCTGCGGTTACCCATCCGTAAGTGCAGCCAATCCAGTAAACTGGCACCAGCAGCAACTTTGCTGCATTTTCCAAGTCCAAACCTCCGATAACCATCCGAAATCAATCCCGAGGTCCTCGGGATGTCAACTAATGATATCCCCAAGTCATATATGACTGTTCAAACTTAGTCGAACCTTCGAAACACTCAAACCCTCATCAACTCACCAAACTTACTCGAAATTCAAGCCTAAGGATTTCTAAACTTCCGAAATTCGCCAACGACGCCGAAACTAACCAAACCTCGACCGAATGACCTGAAATTTTGCATAGACATCCCAAATGACACTACGAACTTGTTCCAACTTTTGGAATCCCATTCCGACCCCAATAGATAATTTTTCACTGCCGACCGAAAATCGCCAAAAATCCTATTTCTCCAATTCAAGCCTATTTCTACCATGGACCTCTAACATTCCGAATACACTCTTAAGTCTCCAATCACCTAACGAAGCTATCCAAACCATAAAAACCACATTCTGAGATCATGTACCTATAAGTCAACTTTCAGTTGACTGTTCCAACTATTGAACTCAGCTAAGAGACTAAGTGTCTCATTTCTCTCCACAATCACTCTGAACCCGAACCAACCAACTGAACACCACACAAAAGAGATGAACCACACAAACAATGAAGCATAAATGGGGAAAACGGGATAAACTCTCGAAACGATCGGTCGGGTCGTTACAATTTGTGGCCTCACTGTCAACTCTTAAAGTTTACAAAGAATATGAGATTATAAGGTAATGAAATAGGGACTCATCTAGATGAATTGAGAGTTTTTTCAGATTGGATTTTGGCAGTTGGAGATGGTATGGTTGGTACTTCTGTTGATGGCGATGAAAAATTCCAAATACCAGATGATCTTTTGATAAAACAGTCTGTCGATCCAACCTTCTGCAATTGTAGAAAGTACATATCCCGATTTCGACTGTCGTTGCAATGATCTAGGATACCTCCAACAAAGAGCCATTCTTACTCCAACTCTTGATATGGTGGAATCAATCAACTAATATATGATTTCGCTTAATCAAAGTTCTGATAAATCATATTTGAGTTCAGATACAATCTGCAGCTCTGACAATACTTATTTATCACTAGAACATGTACACACTCCAGAATTCTTAAATACTATTAAATGTTCTGGAGTTCCAAATCATGCTCTTACTCTAAAGGTTGGCCTTCCAGTGATGTTATTAAGAAATATTGACCAGTCAGCAGGATTATGTAATGGAACAAGGTTGATCATAATTAACCTTGGAAATCAAGTTAGTGAAGCCAAGGTTTTAGCAGGACGGATGGCTGGACAGAAAGTGTTTATTCCAAGAATGACATTGACTCCATTTGATGCTAGAATTTCATTTAAGTTCCAGCAAAGACAATTTCCAATCATTATATCTTTTGCCATGACAATCAACAAAAGTCAAGGACACTCATTGTCTCACGTCGGATTATTTTTGAAGAAATCAGTGTTTACACATAGACAGCTATATGCTGCTCTTTCTCGGGTGACAAACATAAAGGATTAAAGATTTTGTTTATGATGACGACGGACAAATAACTACTGAAGCTACAAACGTAGTATTTAAAGAAGTTTTTTGAAATTTTAAACTGACACTCGAAAAGTAATCAATATCTTTTTTGAGGTTTAAATACTACTTTTGTTACTGAGATTCATTAACCAAGTGCGACAATAGCTGTTGACATGATATCTGAAACATGTAATAGGTATGCTTTATTTTTCAGTTCTTTTTTTATATCTTTCTCTATTTCTCTATTCTATATATAAATTAATATTTCATAAACTGTTGTAAATACAGACTGGTCAGCATCTGCCATAACATGGATTAACGGGACTTTTTACATCGCATTTGTGAAGAAGCACTGAATGTCATGTACCAAATTGGTTTGAATATGGTAATTCATCAACTGGATATTGTGACATTTCATCAACTGTAATATTTTTTGCTGGATAAAATAAAATTATGGATGTTTCAGTATACTGCTAATGAGTCTACTCATTTTTTGGTGTCTTTTATTGGTGTGATACAACATGATTGTTTCTGAATATGCTTACTCTTACGTGCTATTTTTTCTGCTACTTTATTATTTGATTCTTCACTTTCTTAATTTGGCAGGAAAAGTATAATCAAATTCACCATTCCATTATTGATGACTTCTTTATTTAGTGTTCGAATTGTTAATTTGTTCTCACGGCCGGGAAAATTTAATGACATATGGAATGTTAGTGCGTTAAAATTCATTTTCATTCTTATTTTTCTTCTTACTCTTCATGTAATTGGTTTATATAGTAAGATTTCCCTAATATAAAGAACTTTGGCTACAATTCCAACTCAATAGTTCTGAGAGACATGTGAACTGGCTCTCAGACAAATCAAAGAGTTGAAGAATGTATCATCACCCTTTCTATCCATAGACCAGCTGCTACTTCTGCTTCTTCCTCCGTCCAAGACCTGAGGAACGTTCTTTTGAGTGAAGAACAGCACATGTATGAATATTATGCTGCTCTTTTTCACATTAGAACAATGGTGGACATGCAGAATTTTCGTAATTAAAAAATCAGTAACTTCAAAGACTGCTCTACTAAAGCAAGAAGTGTATTATATATTGGGTCAATCACATAATAAAAACACTACAGATGCACTATCCAGGTCTGTTAAAGATCGCATGTTTTACTTTTTTAACAATGACATGTGTTTATATAGTCAACATTTTTTTTGTTTTGCAGATGAATTAGATGCAAATGACAGTAAGGGAAAAAATTTCCATCATCATTTGTCATGACCCAAATTCCCAACCCACGGGATTGTGATAGCGTCTAACACCATAGCTGCTAGGCGAGACAATGTTTGAAATTCAACTGACCGTTTCCTTTTCAAAAATTTATTTCACCATAATAAAATAAATTAAAGTAAATACGAAAACTACTACTGCCCAAAAATAATACCAGAATAATATTCGAAATAGTAATAACGAGCCACGAACTAATACTAACTACACAACTACTCAGAGTATGGTGTCACAATCCACGAACTACTAAAGAGTACTACAAATAATTGGGCTGAAAGAAATATGTCTCTGTTTTGAAGGAAATAAAACAGCAAGCTAAATAGATAAGGGAAGACTCCAGGAATCTGCGGATGCCAGCAGATCTACCTCGTTTCTCCGCGCGTATAGAATGAGCAACTGCTTTCACCTATCTTGGACCGGTACCTGGATCTGCGAAAGAAGTGCAGACTGAGTATCAGTACAACCGACCCCATGTACTGAGTAAGTGTCGAGCCTAACCTCGGCAAAATAGTGACGAGGCTAGGATAGAACACCACATAAAACCTGGACATGTACAAACATACTAGCAGCAACAATAGCAATTAAAGAGTTAACAATATATCAAATAATGGGAAGGAATTGTGATATGAAAAAATTTAATATAAGGATTGAGAACAACAACAAGACAACAATAAACAATAATCAACAATAATTTAAAGCAATAAGAATAGAAAAGGAACTCGCACGGCACCACCCTTCGTGCTTTTACTCGCATCCTCCCCATATCATAAATAAGCATACACGGCATCACCCTCCGTGCTTTTACTCTCACAATGTATTTCATTCAGGCACCACATCACCCTTCGTGCTTTTACTCTCAAAATGTAGTTCATAAAGGCATGGCATCACCCTTCGTGCTTTACATTCTTCCTCACAATAAAATATATTTGGATGATGCACGACATCACCCTTCGTGATTTACACTTCTCCTTACCAATCACAGGATCATTAACAACATACAAAGAGGGATTTCACATGAAATCGATATTTCATCATAGTTTCTATTTTCATTTATCATTTCAATTTCAATTCAATATTCACAAGGGATTTCACAAGAAATCAGTGTTCCAACATAGTTTCTAGCGCCATTTGTTATTAAATCTCAACTCAGTATTTACAATATTATCCATCATGGTGGAACCATATACCAAACTTCTAACATTTCAACAACAACGATAATCACAAGAAATAGGCTTTACAACTACCAAAATAACAAGAATTTACTTTCACTCGCATGTTATGACCTGACCACAACGTATAGGTACTCGTCACCTCACCTATACATTGGATTTAGAAACAAAATAGGTAACAAGTAGTCATAGAATACCTATTCCTTCAAGCTAAGGTTAGACACAACACTTACCTCGAATTCACAAGCCATTTACTGCTTTTTCTTTAGAATTGGGCTTCAACTCACTCGAATCTAATCACAATTGGGTTCAATATCATTAATTATTGCTAAAGGTATTAACTTTAATGAAAAAATACGGTTTTCCTATGTTTCTTATCAAAATATGAAAATTGACCCCGGACCCGCTTGGTCTAAACTTGAGGTTTGGACTAAATTCGTTTACCCATTGTCCCCTGAGCCCGGATATACAATTGGTTTTGGAATCCGACCTCAATTCGAGGTCTAAATTCCCAAATTTTGAAATTCCTAAGTTCTACCTAAACCCCCCAATTTTTACCATGAAAACTATAGATTTTTGGTTGAAATCTTGTTAAAAGTTGTTAAATATTGAAAGGAATTAGTTAGAGATAACTTACCAATGATTTGGAGAAGTTTGGGTCTTTGGAAAATCGCCTATGGAGGTTTAGGGTTTCAGAGAATTGAAAAAGAGATAAAAATCTCGTCTAAAATCTGTTTTAGCAGGTTGCGGATCTCGCATTTGCGATCAGGGGTTAGCAATTGCGAACCATTCAAATTCCAGCAACCATTGCATATGTGATGATTTGTCGCATTTGCGACTTCAGAGAGATTCCACGTTTGCCACCAGAATCTCACATTTGCGAGATCAGAGGTTGGCCCAGAACTTCGCATTTGCAAAGCCTGATCTCGCAATGCGAGATCAGATGCCTGCCAACACCAGATATCAGCTGAGTGAATTTTTTCTAAGTCTAAACACTCTGTAGCCTACCCGAAATTCACCCGAGCCCACAAGGCTACAAACCAAACATGCACGCAAGTCCAAAAATATCATACGGGCTTGCTCATGTGATCAAATCATCAAAATAACATCAAAAACTACAAATTTTACCTCAAAACTCAAGATTTCCTCAAGAACACTCAAATTTCTAACTTTTCAACCGGACGTCCAAAGCACGTCAATTCAACTTCGATTCTCATCAAACTTAACAGATAAGACTTAAATATCACAACAAACTTGTTCCGGAACAAAAATACGGGCCCGATACCAATAATTTCAAACATTATTTCCTTTCTTTATTTACTGTAAAAACCAGCACAACAATTTTCTTCAAAAATTATTTTCTAAAGCTAGGGAACTCGGAATTCAATTTCGAGCATACGTCCAAGTCACATATTTCACTGCGGACCTCCGGGATCATCGTAACATAGATCCGGGTCCGTTTACACAAAATATTGACCAAAGTCAACTAAAGCCAAATTTTAATTCTAGAAATTCCTATTTCTCATATTTTCACATAAAATTCTGGATTCACGCCCAGACTGTCACGCAACTCGAGGTAATTAAAATTAGTCTTTTTAAGGCTAATAAGCCTAGAATGGTGTCTAAATTCGTAAAATGGCCCTTTGGGTGATCACAATCTCCACCTCTAAAACAAACGTTCGTCCTCGAACGGGCATAGAAAATTACCTGAACGGGAAAACAAGTGCGGATATCTACTCTGTATGTCCTACTTAGACTCCCAAGTAGCTGCCTCAACAGGCTGACCTCTCTACTTCACTCGAACTGAAGGGTAACTCTTTGATCTCAATTGACGAACCTGTCGGTCTAAAATGACTATCGGATCCTCCTCATAAGTCAAATCTTTGTCCAATTGGATAGAGCTGAATTCTAACACATTGGACGGGTCACCATGATATTTTCAGAGCATAGACACGTGGAATACCGAATGAACTGAGGATAACCCTGGAGGCAACGCAAGTCTATAAGCTACCTCCCCCACTCTCCCGAGAATCTCAAATGGTCTGATATACCTAGGGCACAACTTGCCCTTCTTCCCAAATCTCATGACACCCTTCATGGGCGATACCCGAAGTAATACTCTCTGTCCAACCATGAATGCCACATCACGAACCTTACAGTCGGTGTAACTCTTTTTCCTAGACTGAGTTGCACAAATCGATCCTGTATAACCTTGACCTTATCTAAGGCCTCTTGAACTAAGTCTATACCCAATAACCGAGCCTCTCCTGGACCAAACCACCCAACTGGTGAGATATACCGTATACCATATAATTCCTCATAGGGAGCCATCTAAATGCTCGACTGATAACTATTATTGTAGGCAAACTCTGCTAATGACAAGAATTTGATCCCAAGAACCTCCAAAATCAATAACACAATTGAAGAGCATATCCTCCAAGATTTGAATAGTACGCTAGGACTGTCCGTCCGTCCGAGGATGAAATGTTATGCTCAATTCAACTCGTATACCCAACTCTCGCTAAACTGCCCTCTAAAAGTGTGAGGTAA
Organism: Nicotiana paniculata; assembly: GCA_005239505.1. Lineage (NCBI taxonomy): Eukaryota > Viridiplantae > Streptophyta > Magnoliopsida > Solanales > Solanaceae > Nicotiana > Nicotiana paniculata. The sequence goes on along the minus strand of MDKI01259691.1, from coordinate 18,966 downwards.
ACTGCGTACCTCGATTAGAAATAATAGACACGGGCACACCGTGAAGGCAAACAATCTCTCGAATATATATCTCTGCCAACCGTTCCGAAGTATAAGTACTTTCCACTGGAATGAAAAGTGTTGATTTAGTCAGGCTATCCACAAAAACACAAATGACGTCGAACTTCCTCTGAGTCCGTGGGAGTCCAACAACGAAGTCCATAGTGATACACTCCCACTTTCACTCAGGAATATCTATCTACTGAAGTAAACCACCGGGTCTTTGATGCTCATATTTCACCTGTTGGCAATTCAAACAACGAGCCACATAAGAAACAATATCCTTTTTCATCCTTCTCCACCAATAGTGTTGTCGCAATTCCTAGTAAATCTTGGCAGCACCTGGGTGAATAGAATACTTACAACTGTGAGCCTCTTCAAGGATCAACTCACGAATTCCATCAACATTAGGCACATATATACGACCCTGCATCCTCAAAACACCGTCATCTCCAACAATAACCTTCTTGGCAGCACCGTGCCGAACGATGTCCCTAAGGACCATCAAGTACGGGTCATCATCCTGCCGATCTGATACGCTCGAATAAGGAAGACCAAGAAGTTGTACAAGCTAGAACATGGCTGGACGAAATGTCTAACCTCACGAACGGATTAGCCAACGTCTGAATATCTGAAGCTAACAATCTCTCACCAATTGGAATAAATGCAAGGCTGCCCATACTTACTGTTTTCCTACTCAATGCATCGATCACCACATTGGCCTTTTCTGGATGATACAATATAGTGATGTCATAATATTTCAATAACTCTAGCCATCTCCTCTATCTCAAATTAAGATCCTTCTGCTTGAACAAGTACTGGAGGCTATGATGATCCGTGTAAACCTCACATGGCACGCCATAAAGATAGTGCCTCCATATTTTCAATGCGTGAACAATGGCGGCCAACTCCAAGTCATGAGCATGATAATTATTCTCATGAACTTTTAACTGCCGAGATGCATATTTAATCACCCTATCATCCTGCATCAATACTGCTCCAAGCCTAACACGGGAAGCATCACAATATACTGTAAATGATCCTGAACCTGATGGAAACACCAACACCGGTGCTGAAGTCAAGGCTGTCTTGAGCTTCTGAAATCTCGCCTCACACTCATCTGAACATTTAAATAGGGCACCCTTCTAACTCAATCTCGTCATTAGGGCTGCTATAGACGAGAACCCCTCCACAAAACGACGGTAGTATCCTGCTAAACCCAAGAAACTCCTGATTTCCGTGGCTGAAGTGGGTATAGGACAATTCTTGAATGCCTCTATCTTCTTAGGATCTACCTAAATACCCTCTGCTGATACAATGTGACCCACGAAAGCTACTGAATCTAACCAGAATTCACACTTCGAAAATTTTGCATACAACTGATTATCCCTCAAAAGTCTCGAGTGCTATACGGAGGTGCTGCTCATTCTCCTCCCCACTGCGGGAGTATATAAGAATATCATCAATGAACACAATTACGAAGGAATCCAAATAAGGCTTGAAAACCCGATTTATCAAATCCATAAAGGCTGTTGGGGCATTAGTCAAGCCAAAAGACATCACCAAAAATTCACAGTGCCCATAACTTGTCCGAAAGGCTATCTTAGGAACATCGGACGCCCTAATCTTCAACTGATGGTAGCCCGATCTCAAATTAATTTTTGAAAACACACTGGCACCCTGAAGCTGGTCAAATAAATCATCAATTCTCGGTAATGGAAATTTATTTTTGATAGTAACGTTATTCAACTTCTGGTAATCTATACACATTCTCATTGATCCATCCTTCTTCTTTACGAACAAAATCGGTGCACCCCAGGGCGAGACACTAGGCCTGACAAAACCCTTATCAAGCAGGTCTTGCAACTGTTCTTTCAATTCTTTTAATTCTGGTGGGGCCATCTGGTATGGAGGAATAGAAATGGGATGAGTTCTTAGAGCCACATCAATACAAAAATCGATATCCCTGTCGGGTGGCATCCCCGACAGGTCTGCAGGAAACACTTCGGGAAACTCTCGAACAATAGGCACTGGCTCTATTGAAGAAATTTCGGCATCAGAATCACGAATATGAGCAAAATAAGCCAAACATCCCTTCTCAACCATGCGATGAGCCTTGGCATAAGAAATCACTAAGCTGGGATAATGAACATGAGTCCCTTTCCATTTTAATCGAGGCAATCTCGCCAAAGTTAAAGTAACTGATTTGGTGTGACAGACCAAGATGGCATAATAAGGTGACAACCAATCCATGACAAATATGACATCAAAATCGACCATGTCAAGAAGCAAAAGGTCTACACTAGTTTCAAGACCCTCAATAACGACTACGCACGAACAATATACACGATCTACCACAATAGCATCTCCCACAGGCGTAGACACATAAACAAGGACACTCAAGGAGTCACGGGGCACAACCAAATACAAGGCAAAATATGATGACACATAAGAATAAGTAGACCCTGGATCAAACAAAACTGAAGCAGCTCTATTACAAACTGAAATGGTACCTGTAATAACTGCAAAGGAGGACTCCACCTCGGGTCTAGCTGGAAATGTATATAATCGGGGTTGGGCCCACCACCTTGAACTACGTCACCGGGAGGACCCCTGATAGGTGGACCTCCACCTCTAACGGGCTGGCCTCCACCTCTAGCGGGCTGGTCTCCACCTCTAGCATTCTGACCTCTACCTCTAGCTACCTGACCCCTACACCTAGCTGGCTGGGAAGGTGGTGCTGTAACTTGTGCCGGAACTATAGCACAAGAATTCTGGTACTGAGAGTTATCCGACTCATGAGGGCAATACCTAGCAATGTGCCTCGGGTCACCACAAGTGTAACGACCTGATCGATCATTTCGAGAGTTTTAGCCCTGTTTCCCCCATTTCTGCTTCAATTTTGTGTGGTTCATCTCTTTTATGTTGTGTTGGTTTGGTTGGCTCGAGTTCGGAGTGGTTGCAGGGAGAAATGAGACACTTAGTCTCTTAACTTGGTTCAATAGTTGGAAAAGTCAATCGAAAGTTGAATTATAGGTATATGATCTGGGAATGTGGTTTTTATGGTTCAGATAGCTTCATTAGGTGATTTAAGACTTAGGAGTGTATTCAGAGGTTTGTGGTAGAATTAGGCTTGAATTGGTGAAATTGGATTTTTGGCAATTTTCGGCCGGTAGTGGAATATTAGCTATCGGGGTAGGAATGGAATTACAGAAGTTGGAAAAAGTTCATAGAGTCATTTGTGATGTGTGTGCAAATTTTCAGGTCGTTCGGACGTGGTTTGGTTGGTTTCGGCATCATTGGCGAATTTCGGAAGTTTAGAAATCCTTAGGCTTGAATTTCGGGTTAATTTTGTGATTTGATGTTGTTTTGAGTGTTCCGAAGGTTCGACTGAGGACTTAAGTGAATTCCGCAGGTGCAAATTTTTGGGCGCAGAAGCGGTCCGCAGGTGCGAGATAATTTTCGCAGAAGCGGAAAGTGCAAGGCAGAACCTATAAAAGGTTGCCTTCACAATTTTTCACTAATTTTTCACCTTTTTTGGACGGTTTGGAGCTTTTGAGCAGTGATTTTAAGAGGAAATCGAAGGCTATCAATTGGATAAGTTACTTGGACTTCATTTCTTGTGTTTGTGATGATTTTTCTAATGTTTAATCATGAAGTTTGTGGGATTTAATGGTGTAATTTGAGAGGTTAGGGCTTGGAAATTTGCGACTTTGATTAAGGATTTGTGGGGTCATTTGTCGTTGAATTTTGATGTATTTGGTATGTATGGACTCGTGAGAGTGTAAGGATTCTAATTTTGTAATTTTTTTTGAGTTTTGAATGTGGGCCCGGGGTCGGGTTTGACCGAATTTGGGATTTGTGATGTAATTTGATAATTTTGATGTGGGCTTCGCTCATTTAGCATATATTAATGATATAATACTGATTTTGGTTAGATTCGGGGTGATTTGTGGCCGAGTAGAGCAGCAAGGGCATGGTTGAAATCATGCTAGATATTATGTTAAGGCTTTACGGCGATCCTGTTGAGACCCGAGCGATCGTCTTAATGCAAACCATACTAGAATCATGCTAGACATTATGTTAAGGCTTCATGCCGACATTGTTGAGACCCTAGTGGTCATTTAGTGTTGTCATCACATGTGTTTCATTGACATTATATACTCAGTCTTGTCATTGCATACCATATCATGTCTCAGTCTTGATAATTGTTGTTTTACACATTATATCATTGATTCGGGCTAGTTCATGCATTGTGAGCCCATGTGAGCGAGACTGGAGAGTGATGACTGAGTGAGGCTGAGAGCCTGATATTGAGTGACAGTTGTGGGATCGGGCTGCACGCCACAACATGTTATATTGATTATGCTTGGATCTAGCTTATGATAGCGCTTGGGCTGTAGGAGCCCTTCTGGAGTCTGTAACACACCCACAATGAGTGCAGTGATATTTGAGGGATGGGGATCTTCCCTGGACATGTATCTTGTCCGAAGTGATATTGAGGGATGGATCTTCCCTGGACATGGATCTTGTCCGAAGTGTTTATGTTCAGAGATGGATTTTCTCCATGAGGCTGGATTGGCCTATTTTTCCTCGATACTGAGCGATTGATGTCAGTAATGTGTATACGTATTCTGGGATGGATCTTCCTTGGGCCGTCAAGCCATATACAGTACCGAGTGGTTGTGAGATGTATCATTATCTGGAGATAGATCTTCTCCATAGGGCTGGATCGACCTTCCTCAGTACTGAGTGACTTCTGTCTGATATGTATATAATCTGGGATGGATCTTCCCTGGGCCATGCGAGCCATATACAGTACTGAGCGGACGAGTATTTGAGAGTGGGAGCACATTGTGCATTTCATACTGCTGATGCATTAGCATGTAAAATACATTGAGTTATATATGTTAAACTGTTCAGAACCGTACTTGTCTTAACACGTTGAGCAGTCTAATTAAATGAAATCATGCCTAAATTTCTGTATATTGGTTATGTTGTAAATGTGGAGGTTTAGTCCGTCACTACCTCTCAGCCCATAGTTTGGGCTTGTTACTTACTGAGTTGGTGTACTCACATTACCCCTTGCACCTTGTGTGTAGATCTAGGTATCCCTGTGTCACGCCCCAAATTCGAGGGACGTGACCGGCACTTAACCGGGTATCCCCAGTCAAGCAAACCTAATTTGCCTTTCCTATCCAACGCGTTTTCCCAGTGTTTATAACAAACATTGTTTATGTGAAACAGTGAGATAAGCTTAAAAGTGTATGATTACCACAATAAATCCAACTTTTCCTCCTTTTACGTTATTATACTAGATTTCCCAAAACATAAATAATAGACACATCACTTCCCGATACGGACCATGATTACGAGTACATTCAACCACTGCCCAAAATATACATATACACCCACATAGTGTCTACGGAGCCTCTAAGAGTACTAGCAATTTATACAATACTTGCCGGCAACAAGGCCCCGACTATACCTTACAATACATAATATACTAAAAAAAAAAAAAATATGGCATGAATTACACATGGCCCCCGAGAGGAAGTGGGGCTGACCAGTACAGCTGAAAAAGGATGAGGAGAAAGCACCACTAACGGCGAGTTGAGCAACCTGCTACGGACCCACCTACATCCATATAAAAGATGTAACGCCCCCGACAAAAGGGACGTTAGTACTGTGGAAAATACTAGTATGTATAAATAAACTTTATCCCAAGTACAATCAAACAATACACAATTAAGAGACAATAATAAAATCAATTAATCAAGGCACGTGGAAATAAAACAACCAAAATCAAACAAGGATCACATTCTCTCCTTTTCCCTTTCAACATCATCATATGCAAGAGCTTATAGATTTTCATTTAAGTAGTGATAACGATCACATTCCATCCTTATTACCTCGGCCACGCTTATCACCACAACCTATCAACCTTATTACTTCGTGTTGCCGCGCATAACCCGATCCAGCCTGACAATTTAAATTCACAACAACAACCACAAACAATTACATCACAAGAATCATCATTTCAAGGAATACAAGTTCATATCAACAATTTATTTATTGGGCCCAAGGCACCATGACTCTCATCAAGTAGTAATTCATGTATACTATTTTGCCACAATCGTTTGACTCATTTACATCATTTCACAATACCCTTTTTCATTATTTTCCACACACGGACTTTAGCCATTTTATACATTCCCACATTTGGGGCACACCATCAATCTTTTCACAACCTCATATGGCACGGTAGCATGACAGTCAACTAGGACAATTAGAGAATAGAATCTTACGTATCAACACGTTTGAACAATCAATTCATATATTTCCAAACAAGGTACACATACCGTATACTCGGACCCAGCAAGAGGATTCTACAAGGTTAAAGTTAGCCATACATACCTCGAATCAGGATCTTTCCTTAATTTCTATCTCAAGTCACCGGACCTTCTAGCAGCTTCGATCTAATTCACAATATGGAACATTTAAACTTTGAATTAGGAATCATGAACATGTCTTGAACTCATTTGAGCTTTCTATCAAGCACTAGGTGTTCCTTTAGATTAAATAACCCTTTTTTAGAGAAAGGTTACTCCAACCTATTTTCCTTTACTAGGTTAGGATAAATTAGGTACATGCATGCAAGATTCTTAACCCCGTCTTTATGAACTATCCTACCCATGTTTCATTTTAAAAAAATCTGGAAATTTAGGGTTAATGGGGTAGAAGCTTACCTCTTAGAGTGAATAAATTTGTGTTCTACTTGATTAGTTCCAAGCTTGAGTGATGAAGGAAAACCAATTTGATGAAGTTGAGACTTTCTCTCTCTAGAACCCACTCTTTTCTCTCTCTAATATCTCAGAAAATGATTAAAAATGAAGGGGAGGGGTATTTTAATGAGCTGGGGCCGAGTTTTAAAAATTAGGAAAAGCAGGCCCCGACACAAGAATGCAGTCAGGAATGCGATCGCATTCCTGACATGCGGTCCGCAGACTCGACCGCATAATGGCCCTCAAGATGGGCCAAAATTCGAAACACTTTGCCCAGGTATGCGACCATTGTGCGGTCCGCATATTCGCTATGCGATCGTATATTGGACCGCATAGTTGACCTCGGATGGGGCAGTGATCTGCCCGTGTATGCGACCATCATGCGGTCCGCATACACGTTATGTGATCGCATAGTGCGTCGCATAACACCTATTTTCTGGAAAATTTTATTCTTTAAGTCTTGTGGTACTTTTTATTCAATTTAGGTCCGTTTTAATAGTTTCCATAATAAAACAACTCAGGGACTCGTTCGGGCATTATTTTAAACAAGAAAATTTTACAGGTCTTTACATCATCTCCCCCTTAAAAATCATTCGTCCTCGAATGAGGGTTTTGGAAATCATTTAGTTTTGAAAGCATGATATGCAACTTCCAGATTTTCACTAACTCCAATATTTCAGGAAAAAAAATTTCGCCAGAGTTCCCTTTGTAATTAGTATTTACCTGTCAGAGAGCCCCCGAAACACATTTCCAAGCACTATTACACAATTTTAATCATCCAATAACTCACACACAATGTTGTTACCTCAACAATTTGCAACTATTCAATCATTTTTTCAAATACACATAGTTCTTCCTTCTTATACCCCAAATTTGCACATGGTTCATATTTTTGCACACAGCTTGGTCGTTTTAATGAGTCCCTTACAACCCAATCACCTCAATATACTATATTCATTTCAATTAATTATTACCAACCTACTCTACCATTAATCACTTGCCCATCACATATGTTCCACAAAACTTTCATTTACCTCAAGGGTTGCACACTACTCCAAATAGAACAACGAGTTTAGTTTTAGCACACATTGGGAAATTACAACAATAAGGAAATTAGGGGAAGATGGGGTGCTTTTGCACAGAACCGAACATAATATATAATTTACTTAGAGATGAGGGTTCTGACATTACTACTACACTTATTCAAACAAATGGGGATATCTTTATTTCATCTCATTTTCCGCTTCCCACGTGGCTTCCTCAATGCGTTGGCTTCGCCACAATACTTTAACTGAAGCAATTTCTTTGTTCCTCAATCTACGGACCTATCTATCAAGAATAGCAACCAGAACCTCTTCATACGATAATTCTTCATTAACCTCAATAGTCTCAACTGGAACGATGGCTGATGGATCTCCAACCACTTTCTTTAACATGGACACGTGGAACACCGGGTGCACTAATGACAATTCAGGGGGTAATTCCAACCTATAATCCACTTGTCCTATCCTTTGAGCAATCCGATACAGCCTGACATACCTTGGGCTCAATTTTCGTTTCTTCCCAAACCGCATCACTCCCTTTATGGGAGATACCTTCAAGAATACCCAATTATCAACTTGGAATTCCAATTCTCTTCGACGAACGTCCGCATAGGATTCTTGACAGCTTTGAGCGATTTTCATCCTCTCTCGAATGACTCTAACTTTTTCCAATGCCTGGTGCACAAGGTATGGCCCTAACAATTCTGCTTCACCAACCTCGAACCACCCAATCGGAGATCTACACCTCCTTCCATACAGTGCCTCAAATGGGGCCATCTGAATACTTGCGTGAAAGCTGTTATTGTAAGCAAATTCGATAAACGGAAAATGATCATCCCAACTACCCTTGAAGTCCAACACACAAGACCGTAACATATCTTCAAGCGTCTGAATAGTCCGCTCTGCCTGGCCATCAGTCTGCGGATGGAAAGCTGTGCTGAGATTTATTCGAGTACCCAAACCTTGCTGAAATTTCCTCCAAAAATTAGCCGTGAACTGGGCTCCTCGGTCTGAGATACTGGAAACTGGAGTAGCATGAAGCCTGACTATTTCCTAGGTATAAACTGAGTGTAATGTTCTGCAGTATTGGTGGACTCGACCGGCAAGAAGTGAGCTGATTTCGTGAGTCGATCCACTATCACCCAAATCGAGTCGAACTTGCGCTGAGTGCGAGGTAACCCTACCACTAAATCCATGTTGATCATTTCCCATTTCCACATTAGAATTTCCATAAGCTGGGTTAACCCACCAGGCCTCTGATGCTCGGCCTTCACCTGCTGACAATTCAGACATTTAAATACAAAGTCTGCCACACCTCTTTTCATACCTCACCACCAATAAATTTCCTGGAGATCTTGATACATTTTCGTAGAACCTGGGTGCATGGAATACTTGGAATTGTGAGCTTCCGCCATCACCCTCTCCCGAAGATTATCCACATCTGGAACACATAACCTTCCTCGGTACCGCAAAACACCATCATCGCTCCCGAGTGAAAATGCCGAAATCTTGCTATTCAAAACTGCCTCCTTCAACTGCGCTGCTGGATCAATAAAATGCTTCTCCTTGACTTCCGCTACAAGTGATGATTCGGCCCCATTATGCACCATGAGCTTCCCCTCGTCTGAGGTCGAGAACAGACCCCCAGACTAGCCAATTGACAAACCTCCCGAGCCCACGACCTCTGGTCTTCCTCCAAATGAGCCAGAATACCCATAGATTTCTGACTGAGAGCGTCGGCCACTACATTTGCCTTTCCCGGATTGTAAAACATGTTCATATCATAATCCTTAAGCAATTCTAACCATCGCCGCTGCCTTAAGTTCAACTCCTTCCGCTTGAACAAATATTGGAGACTCTTGTGGTCTGAGAACACGTCCACATGGACCCCATACAAATAATGCCGCCAGATTTTTAATGCAAACACAACTGCCGCGAGTTCTAAATCATGCGTCGGATAATTCTTCTCGTGATTCTTGAGTTGCCTGGAAGCATAGGCCATCACCTTCCCGTGTTGCATCAACACACACCCCAAACCAACCCTTGAAGCATCACAATAAACCACAAATCCCTCCGTGCCTTCTGACAAAGTTAACATAGGTGCTGAAGTCAATCTTGATTTCAATTCCTGAAAGCTCTTTTCACAAGCGTCGGACAATTGGAACTTAGTTGCCTTCTCCATCAATTTAGTCAATGGGGAGGCGAGGGTAGAGAACCCCTCCACAAACCTCCGGTAATACCCGGCTAGACCCAAGAAACTACGAATCTCTATCGGGGTCGTCGGTCTAGGCCAATCCTTTACCGTTGTGATCTTCTAGGGATCAACCTTAATCCCTTCTCTGGAAACAACATGACCTAAAAATGTGACTGACTCCAGCCAAAATTCACATTTTGAAAACTTGGCATACAATTGGTGCTGATGAAGAGTATGCAGAACTGCCCTGAGGTGATTAGCATGATCCTCCCGACTGCGCGAGTAGATAAGGATGTCATTAATAAAAACAATCACGAAGGAGTCCAGAAACGGTTTAAAACCCGATTCATAAGGTCCATGAAAGCCGCTGGAGCATTGGTCAGTCCAATGGACATTACCAAAAATTCAAAATGGCCATAACGAGTTTTGAAGGCGGTCTTAGGAATATCCTGCTCTCTGATCTTCAACTGGTGATATCCCGACCGTAAATCAATTTTGGAGAAGAAACTCGTGCCCTGCAATTGGTCGAACAAATCATCTATCAGGGGCCGTGGATACTTGTTTTTGATAGTGACTTTGTTGAGCTGCCGATAATCAATACACATCTGAAGCGACCCATCCTTCTTCCTGACGAAAAGAACCGGAGCGCCCTACGGCGACACACTCGGCCGAATGAACCCGTTCTCTAATAAGTCTTTCAACTGCTCCTTTAACTCCCTCAACTCTGCTGACGCCATTCTGTATGGTGGAATAGATATTGGTTGCGTATCTGGCAATACATCAATCCCGAAATCGATCTCTATATCTGGCGGAATCCCTGGAAGCTCTTTCAGAAACACTTCAAGAAACTCATTCACGACTGGAACGGACTCAGGGGCGGACACTTTTGCAGTGGTGTCCGCAACCCGGACCAAATGATAAACACACCCCTTTCTAATCATCTTCGAGGCCTTAAGGTAGGAAATAAACCTACCCTTCGGCACCACACCATTCCCTTTCCACTCAATAACTGACTCGTTAGGAAACTCTAGTCTCATAATTCTGGTTCGGCAATCAATTTTATCAAAGCACGAGTAAAGCCAATCCATCCCCATGATAACATCGAAATCTACCATCCCCAGTTCGATAAGATCGGCCGTGGTATCTTGAACACACACTGTGACAACACAATTCCTATAGACTCGTGCGGCTGTAGTGGAATCACCAACCAGAGTCGACATAGAGAACGACCATGAAGTTGTTCGGGTTCTATCCTAAAACTTGAAGAAATAAATGGGTTAACATAGGACAAGGAGGACCCCGGATCAACAAGAGCATAACAATCAAGGGCTTGGACAACCAGAATACCTGTAACAATATCTGGAGAAGCCTCCGTACTCTGGCGACCACTCAAAGCATAGAACTGGCTGGGTCCACCTCTACCACGAGCCCCACCTCTAACTGCACCACGCCCTGCTGGAGTTGGAGGGCGTACTGAAGATGCGGCGACTGAAGAACTGGACGGCTGAGCAAAACCACTAACCATGCCGTGACAGGGCGCACGGCAATCCCGCTGACTATGACCTCTCACCCCACACCCGTAGTATATAGGGATATCCAGGTAACAAGACTCGGTATGGAGCCTCCCACACTTAGGGCACAGAGCCCTCCTCTGCTGCTGGAACCACCCTCCTGGACGACCGGACTGATGGGGTCTCCTGCTACCTGATCTTGGCCCCCAGTGACTGCTCTGCTGATAACGGGGCACTGATGGCGCTACACTGGATGAGGACTGAGCATAAGACTGGGATGGCCTTGATGTCCCTCTCCCCTGAACCGGCCTTCTTTCTCCAACTGAACTCCCTAAGTGGCCCGTTGACCGGGCCCCGCTAATACTCTCCCTCTCCGACCTTATCTTCAATTTTCTAGCCTCTATGGCTTGGGAGAATCCCACTATCTTACCATAATTCATGTCTGAGGGCAAGGCAGTTGTAGCAGCTTCATTCACAACCAAGGGACTGAGGCCCTGAACAAACCGTCGAACTCTGGCATTCATAGTCGATACCAACTGAGGAGCGTACTTGGACAACCTCACAAACTCCGTGTGGTACTCCCACACACTCATATTACCCTGCTTGAGAACCTCAAACTCCGTAGCATGGGCTGCCATAGTCTCGACAGGCAAGAAGTGATCCATAAAAGCATCAACGAACTCATCCCATCTCGCCGGAGAACTTCCCTCCCCACGAGAATCCTCCCACATCTCGAACCAGGAATACGCTGCTCCCCTCAGCCTGTAAGATGATAACTCAACCCCCTCTGTCTCTGTAGCCTTCATAACCTGAAGCGTCTTGTACATTTCATCTAGAAAATCCTGCGGATCGACCTCTGGGTCAATACCTGAGAACTCTGGAGGGGCTAACCGCAAGAATTTGTTGACTCTGGAACCGGCTGAATCTCCCTGTTTGCTAGAGGATGCAGGGGCCACATGATATCTTTGGGCATGAGTGGCCACTAACAGGGTCAACATATGGATAGCTCCCCCGAGGTCCCCATCGGAAGTACCGGGACCTGAAGATGGAACCGAAGAAGGATCGGGAATATCGGCGGGAGGGGTTGTAGCACCCTCCTCCATAGAAGGAATAGGAACACTCTGATCTGGAACAGATAGGCTAGATGGATTCAAGGTCGGGGATTCGCTCACACCCGCACCATCGGGTATAGAATTTACGGCCACACTAGGGGCGGCATTGGCCTCTAGGCCGAGTCGAGCTCTCTTCTTTGGTGCCATCACCGAAAATTTTCGAATAGAGTACGAGTTAGACTAGAATATTCTCACTTTCCACTTCACCAGACGATATAGAATAACAATGAAGAGGGTGTTTCCTAAATGTCAATGTAGCCCCCTAATTATAGATGTGGTCGACAACACACCGATAAGAAGGAATCTACTAGGAACGGCTCCAAGACATCCTAGGACACTTTTAAAACCTTAGGCTCTGATACCAAGTTTCTCATGCCCCAAATTCGAGCGATGCGACCAACACTCAACCTGGTGACCCCAGTCAAGCGAACCTGATTTTCCTTTCCTACCCAACGCGTTTCCCCGTGTTTATAACAAATATTGTTTATGTGAAACAGTGAGATAAGCTTAAAAGTGTATGATTACCACAATAAATCCAACTTTTCCTCATTTTACGTTATTATACTAGATTTCCCAAAACATACATAATAGACACATCACTTCCCGATACGGACCATGATTACGAGTACATTCAACCACTACCCAAAATATACATATACACCCACATAATGTCTACGGAGCCTCTAAGAGTACTAGGAGTTTATACAATACTTGCCGGCAACAAGGCTCCGGCTATACCTTACAATACATAATATACTAAAAAAAGGAGATGGCATGAACTACACATGGCCCCGAGAGGAAGTGGGGCTCACCAGTACAGCTGAAAAAGGATGAGGAGAAAGAACCACTAACGGCGAGTTGAGCAACCTGCTACGGACCCACCTACATCCATATAAAAGATGTAGCGCCCCCGGCAAAAGGGAAGTTAGTATTGTGGAATAGTACTAGTATGTATAAATAAACTTTATCCCAAGTACAATCAAACAATACACAATTAAGAGACAGTAATAAAATCAATTAATCAAGGCACGTGGAAAGAAAACAACCAAAATCAAACAAGGATCACATTCTCTCCTTTTCCCTTTCAACATCATCATATGCAAGAGCTTATATATTTTCATTTAAGTAGTGATAATGACCACATTCCATCCTTATTACCCCGGCCACCCTTATCACCACAACCTATCAACCTTATTACTTCGTGTTGCGGTGCGTAATCCGATCCATCCTGACAATTTAAATTCACAATAACAACCACAAACAATTACATCACAAGAATCATCATTTCAAGGAATACAAGTTCATATCAAAAATTTATTTATTGGGCCCAAGGCACCATGACTCTCATCAAGTAGTAATTCATGTATACTGTGTTGCCAAAATTGTTTAACTCATTTACATCATTTCACAATACCCTTTTTCATTATTTTCCATACACGGCCTTTAGCCATTTTACACATTCCCACATTTGGGGCACACCATCAATCTTTTCACAACCTCATATGGCACGGTAGCATGACAGTCAACTAGGACAATCAGAAAATAGAATCTTACGTCTCAACACGTTTGAATAATCAATTCATATATTTCCAAATAAGGTACACATACCGTATACTCGGACCCAACAAGAGGATTCTACAAGGTTAAAGTTAGCCATACATACCTCGAATCGGGATCTTTCCTTAATTTCTATCTCAAGTCACCGGACCTTCTAGCACCTTCGATCTAATTCACAATATGGGACATTTAAAATTTGAATTAGGAATCATGAACATGTCTTGAACTCATTTGAGCTTTCTATCAAGCACTAGGTGTTCCTTTAGATTAAATAACCCCTTTTTAGATAAAGGTTACTCCAACCTATTTTCCTTTACTAGGTTAGGATAAATTAGGTACATGCATGCAAGATTCTTAACCCCGTCTTTATGAACTATCCTACCCATGTTTCATTTTAACAAAATCTGGAAATTTAGGGTTAATGAGGTAGAAGCTTACCTCTTAGAGTGAAGAAATTTGTGTTCTACTTGATTAGTTCCAAGCTTGAGTGATGAAGAAAGATCAATTTGATGAAGTTAGGACTTTATCTCCCTAGAACCCACTTTTTCCTCTCTTTAATATCTCAGAAAAATGGTTGAAAATGAAGGGGAGGGGTATTTTAATGAGATGGGGTCGAGTTTTAAAAATTAGGAAAAACAGGGCCCGACACAAGAATGCGGTCAGGAATGCGATCGCATTCCTGACATGTGGTCTGCAGACTCGACCGCATAATGGCCCTCAAGATGGGCTAAAATTCGAAACACACTGCCCATGTATGCGACTATTGTGCGGTTCGCATATTCGCTATGCGATCGCATATTGGACCGCATAGTTGACCTCAGATGGGGCAGTGATATGTCCGTGTATGTGACCATCATGCGGTCCGCATAGTGCGTCGCATAACACCTATTTTCTGGAAAATTTTATTCTTTAAGTCTCGGGATACTTTTTATTCAATTTAGGTCCGTTTTAATAATTTCCATAATAAAACAACTCGGAGAATCGTTCGGGAATTATTGTAAACAAGAAAATTTTACGGGTCTTTACACCCTGGCCATGGTAGTGCCAGTTGATCATTTTGGTTGCGGATCATTTTCGGAGAGGACGAGGTAGTTGCTTGGCGATCGCAGACCTCCCTATCTCTTTCCCTATCTTCCTTATGTATGTTTATTCATTATTTCCAGACAAAGTTGTCATGTTAAATTTTGGGAACAATTGTAGTATTGGCTCATGACTCAGTGACACTAGATTTTGGGATTTCTCTTTTTACAGTATTTTGGGTTTGTTTCTATCTTTTATTTCGATTCTGTTCTGATGAAAAAGGGTAATATTTAAATATTGTCATGATAGAAATAGAATTGGTTAAGAGTGTAGGTTTTCCTAGTTTCACGATAGGCGTCATCACGACCGGGTTGGTTTTGGGGTCGTGACAACAAGTATAACAAGACCTCGGCTGTCGAGACTGCTGGCCGGCAAACTGACCCTGTCGACCTGGATAACCCCCCTGAAAACTCTGGAGAGGATGTGCATTAATAGGGGCTGACTGATCAAAAAAGGCAAATGAGAGCCACGACCACCTGGGCCCCCCTAGGACGTCTGAAGTGTTGAATTAAATGGCCTGGAATGATGACCTCTTACCTGAGTACCCCTGCCTCTAGATGAGGCACCACTGAATCCACCGGAATGGCGAGGTCTCTTGTCTGACCCCTGACCTCTCATCCCAAGAACCGACTCAACTCTCCTGGCCATATTGGCCGCGTCCTGAAAGGAAATCTCAGCCCTCACCTCTTTGTCCATCTGCAACCTGATGGGATGATCAAGGCCCTCAATAAATCTCCTAACTCTCTCTCTCTCCGTGGTAACAAAAGAATAACATGACGAGCCAAATCCACAAAGTAGTCCTCATACTGGGTAACTGTCATGCCGCCATGCTGAAGACGCTCAAACTAACGATGCCTCTCTTATCTAGTAGTGATAGGAAAAAATTTCTCCAAAAAGAGGTGAGAAAACTGATCCCAAGTCAGAGCAGGTGACTCGGCTGGTCTAGTAAACAAATAATCTCTCCACCATTTC
This sequence comes from Nicotiana paniculata, assembly GCA_005239505.1. Classification (NCBI taxonomy): domain Eukaryota; kingdom Viridiplantae; phylum Streptophyta; class Magnoliopsida; order Solanales; family Solanaceae; genus Nicotiana; species Nicotiana paniculata. The sequence continues at coordinate 2,673 of MDKI01259691.1, read as the reverse complement.
TTGGCGGAACTAGTCATTTGAAACACGACGAAGTCGACCCAATTAGTCTCCAAAATACCCATATTACGAAGAACCTCATGACAGCTCTCCAGATATTCTTGAGGATCCTCTGAAGTAGCACCACTGAAGTGAACAGGGAAAAGCTTGATGAACCTGTCCAGTCTCCACAAAGCATCGGAAGTCATAGCTGCCCCATCAGCCATCGGGGCTGCAGCAACTGTCTGAACTAACCCAACTGGGTTAGCTGCTGGGGTCTGGACCTGAGGAGTATTCTGATAAGGAGTGTGGGTAGGATGAGTCTGGACCCCTCCTCCAGCCTGAGATACGGCTCCTGCAACAGGGAGTGCGCCAGTCTGGGATACACTCTCCATAAGGCCCACTAATCGGACCAAAGCATCCTGCAGCACCGAGGTAGCAATGAACCCCTCTGGGACCTGAGCTGGTCCAGCTGGAACGGTCTGAGCTGGAACCCACTCATCAATCTCAACCTGGGGCTCCACAGCTGGGGCTGCAGTATGAGCAACAGGCTGAGTCCTGCCCCTACCTCGGCTTCTGACGTGGCCTCGTCCTCTGCCCCTAATAGGAGTTGTTGTTGCTGCTAGAGTACCTGATTGTTGGTCAGCGGAAGAGGAAGCACGTGTTCTGGCCATCTGCAAGAGAATAGAAGAGTTCAATCAGTATTTTTTTGAGATATCAAGAATCGTACGACAGAGTAGAAATAATTTTTTCCTAACTTCATAGCCTCTGAGAGATAAGTACAGACGTCTCCGTACGATCCCTCAGACTCTATTAAGCTTGTTCATGAATTCTGAGACCTAGGCAACCTAGCGCTCTGATACCAATTTGTCACGACCCAAATTCCTAACCCACGGGATCGTGATAGCACCTAACACCATACTTGCTAGGTGAGCCAATGTTAGAAATTCAACTAATCATTTCCTTTTCTAAAATTTACTTCACCATAATAAAACAATTTAAAGTAAATACGAAAAAAAACTACTTCCCAAAACTAATTCCAGAATAATATTCGAAATAGCAATAACGAGCCACGAACTAATACTAACTACACAACTATCCAGAGTCTGGTGTCACAAGCCACAAACTACTAAAGAGTACTACAAATAATTGGGCTGAAAGAAATATGTCTCTATTTTGAACGAAATAAAACAGCAATCTAAATAGATAAGGGAAGACTCCGGGAATCTGCGGACGCCAGCAGATCTACCTCGTGTGTCCGCATGTATAGAATGAGCAAATACTTTCACCTAGCTTTGACCGGTACCTGGATCTGCACAAGAAGTGCAGAGTGTAGTATCACTATAACCGACCCTATGTAGTGAGTAAGTGCCGAGCCTAACCTCGGTGAAGTAGTGAAGAGGCTAGGACAGGACACCACATAAAACCTGGACATGTACAAACATACTAGCAGCAACAATAGCAATTAAAGAGTTAACATTATATCAAATAATGGGAAGGAATTGTGATCTGAGGAATTTAATATAAGGATTGAGAAAAACAACAAGACAACAATAAACAGTAATCAACAATAATTTAAATCAATAAGAATAGAAAAGGAACTCGCACGGCACCACCCTTCGTGCTTTTACTCTCATCCTCCCCATATCATAAATAAGCATACACGGCATCACCCTCCGTGCTTTTACTCTCACAATGTATTTCATTCAGGCACGACATCATCCTTCGTGCTTTTACTCTCACAATGTAGTTCATTCAGGCACGGCATCACCCTTCGTGCTTTACATTCTTCCTCACAATAGAATATATTTGGATCATGCACGGCATCACCCTTCGTGCTTTACATTCTTCCTCACAATAGAATATATTTGGATCATGCACGGCATCACCCTTCGTGCTTTGCACTCCTCCTTACTAATCACATAATCATTAACAACATACAAAGAGGGATTTCATAGGAAATCAATATTCCATCACAATTTTTATTATCATTTATCATTTAAATTTCAATTCAATATTCGCAAGGGATTTCACAAGAAATCAGTGTTCCAACATAGTTTCTAGCGTCATTTGTTATTTAAATTTCAACTCAGTGTTCACAATATTATCCATCATGGTAGAACCGGATACCAAACTTCTAAAATTTCAACAACAACAATAATCACAAGTAATAGACTTTACAAATACCAAAATAACAAGAATTTACTTTCACTCGCATGTAATGACCTAGCCACAACGTATAGGTACTCTTCACCTCACCTATACATTGCGAACCCTTCAAATTCCAGCAACCATCGTGAATGCGATTAAATTATCGCATTTGCGACTTCGGAGGGATTCTGCAGTTTCGACCAGAATCTCGCTTTTGCGAGATCAGAGGCTGGCCCAGGACTTCGCATTTGCGAAGTCTGATCTCGCAATTGTGAGATCAGAGGCCTGTCAACACCAGATATCAGCTGAGTAAAATTTTTCTACGTCTAAACACTCCGTAGCCTACCTGAAACTCACCCGAGACTGCAAAGCTCCAAACCAAACATGCACGGAAGTCTTAAAACATCATACATACTTACTCGTGCGATCAAATCATTAAAATAACATCAAAAATTATAAATTTAACCTCAAAACTCAAGATTACCTCAAGAACACTCAAATTTCTAACTTCTCAACTAGACGTCCAAATCACGTCAATTCAACTTC
>ML351499.1:0-12596 GCA_005239505.1 Nicotiana paniculata | reverse complement strand
GTGAACATTTTTGTAGTTTTTAATTTTCTTAAATAAAACCTATTAAGAGTAAGATAAAAATTTTAAAATATTAAAATTAGACCTAAAATAAATATTTATACCAAAATAATATAGAATTTGGGTGTGGTCAAAAATTAGTTGTTCACACCATGAATGATATGTATTGTGTTAGCATATTCCTACTTTTGTTAGACTGAAATATGGATTGTTTTAAGTCTTGTGAAACTCTGTTTGTTGACCTATCATGAAGTAATCAAATTAATCAAAGGTTTTACCCTTATTGCAAAATTAGTCATTATTAGGATTGGCCAAAGAGTTAAATGATAAAATTGGGCTAAAATATGGCCATAACCCAAAACATGTTATCTTTAGGCTTTCGAACATCATTTTAGGTAATCCTTAGGTAGAATGAATATCTTTACTTTGAAACTTGACAAAATTGATCATTACCCCAAAATTACAATAAACTACGCTCGGGAATGGCAACTCATGCCCCCGACCCTTAACTCTAAATAACTAATAAAAATACACATAGCAATCACGGGTGCATTTCATGTGACGTTTTTTTCATGTGCTCAAAAACAACAAGTGTACGCCATCGTAACTTGTCCAAGATAAATCCATAAACATCCTAATCGATCTTAAAACTAAAGCTCTCTTTCGAAAATATAAAACTCGAACACCGCCACAAATGGACATTATAAAACCGTCACGACCATAGTCTTGACTACGTAATCTACACACGGGTGCGACAACTCATATCCTCGTCTTCCACTTCAAACTATAATAAAAATCACATGTTGTAATTGCGGGTGCATTTCATATGGCGTAGTTATAATGTGTCTAAAAACAAATAAGTGCACGACATCGTGACTTATTTCAAGATAAATCCATAAATATTAAAAGCAGTTTAAAAAGTGAAAAAAGGCTAAAAAGCACAATAGGTTTAAAATATGTAAATAATTAGATAAATAGGCCAAATATTAATAGTTAAGCGACCGTGCTTGAACCACGGAATTCGGGAGTGCCTAACACCTTCTCCCGGGTTAACAGAATTCCTTATCCGGATTTCTAGTTCGCAGACAATTTAAAACAGAGTTAAAATTTCCTCGGTTTGGGATTTTAAAATAAAATGGTGTCCTGGAACACCGTAAAAATCCGGGTGGCGACTCTGAAATTAATAAATAATCCCAAAATCGAATAATGTCACTTAAAGCGGATAGACTCCCTTATCCAACCTTACCGGAGGAAGAAAGAGGTGTGACAGCTCTGGCGACTCTGTTGGGGATCGAACCCAGAATCTCTGGTTTAGGGTTCAAGAATTCGAGCTTATATAACTATTATATTTTGGCTTTTATTGTCTTATTTTATGGGCTTAAACCTGACGTGCTAATTGCCATATTTACCGCTTTGATATTTATCTGAATTGGATATAAATTGTGCCGAAACCCCTCTTCTCTATGAGTCTTCTAAATCATCTGGGAAGTGTGCACTTCTTTTCTGTTAGAGTCATATCAAAATTTTAGAACGAGGTACGTACAATTTGCAAAGCCGGTGAAGCTTCTGTATTCCCGGTACGCTGCCCCCTCCTCGGCTCGAGCTATCCGCTCGGGTAAGCCTGGTCTAGAAAAAAAAACCAGGATTTAAACTTAGTATAACATATCCTCATGCCGGATCCCTAGTAGGAACGATTATTTGCATCACGTGCATTTGACTTAGGGGACTCAACACAGGGGTTGGGTCCGTCTAGGACAGGTGTACCCAAAAATAAAAGACTACCCTGATGCATCTTACCTGCTACGTATGCATTTATTTGTTTCAACTTGTGTATTGACCAGCTAAAATAAAATAAAAAAATGAACAGAAAAACCAAGTGCGAGGTAGAATATAAAATTCACCGTGTTTTGAAAATCCTTGTATTTATCCCGAGACTCTGCCAAAATTTCTGAAAATAATATTCCAAAACAAAATGAGAAGGTGTATACTTTTTAATCAGTCAAGATTTTCCCCAACTACGCATTGTTTGATTCTCACCGGTGTGGGATATGTAAGAAACCCTCATCGGGTCTAACTCTATTTTTCAAAATAAAATTAGGTGACGCCATTATAGCCTGATTGCCCAAGTGGGGCACCGTAAGGCCGTTTTTACAAAAGCGGCCACCTGTGGTTTGTCTTTAAATTTCGACCCAATTTGCAAACACAGCCTTAAGAACTTACTACCTGAAGTATCGAAGGGTCGTATTCGCAAAAATGGTCCATTACAAAACCCTGTGCAAAAATAACACTTTTCAAAATTTTTGTGGTTTTAATCAAAAACGAATATGCAGGATGAATACAGTTGAAAACATTCCCTTCAGGCCAGTCGAGGAAATCCCTCTAGGACTCCATATGTGGTGGAGCGAATTGAGGGAAGCTAGTAGAAAGTCTATTATGAAAGCTTTAGGCGGACTTACTGGTCTTCTAAAAATCAAGCCGAGGTTGGACATCGTCGAGGCTCTAGTACCGTTTTGGGATCCCGCCCACAACGTATTCCACTTTTCAGAATTTGAATTGACACCCACGCTAGAGGAAATAGCAGGGTATGTTGGTCTCAATGAAAATCTTAGGAGTCGGTACCCAGTGGAACCCAGAGCGGTGACTCCACATAAGTTCTTGGATCTGTTGAGCATTAGTCGGGACGTCCAAGACCCACACCTGTACGAAGGTTTCTGCACTTTCTATTTTCTTTATAAACGTTATGGAGATCCCCGGGGTTATGAGGCTAACAACACTGGTCTAACTCACAAAGATCAGGCTAAATGGGAAGCCCGCCGGGGGATAGCTTTTGTGGTAGCATTCTTGGGCACCTTGATTTTCCCAAGAAGTGACGGATGCATAGATATCGGGCTTGTGGGAATGGCAGATTTTATGATGAAAAAATCCAATGGCACACTTATATCGATGGCCTTAGCCGATATTTACCGTGATCTGACAATTTACCAATATGGGGGAAAGTTCTTTGAGGGGTGCAACCTGCTTCTACAAATCAGGTTGATCGATCACCTATGTCACCGCCAAGGTACATGAACTACGGCTTAACCGGTTTGAATTGCATCGAGGAACATGGTACTCTGGTAAAGGGCCACAAATTTCCTGAGGGCACGGAAGCCTGGCACTCATACTTGAGTTCATTGACTGTCGACCAAATCGAGTGGACGTTCGGGTAGCTCCCTGTCGACGAGGTTATCAATATGTCTGCTGAGGTTTGCTATCTCCTTTTAATGGGCCTGCGAAGGATTCAGCCATATGCCCCACACTGGGCCTTACGCCAATTGGGGAGGCAACAGGGTGTTCCCCATGATGATGACTTAAGCCAACAAGCCATTGAGTTATGCTCGACAGTTGCATTTCCTGAAGGTAGGGTCCGTTAAATCTGGAACGAGTGCAGGTTTTTAGAACCTCAAACTCGGGTGAGAAACTTATCTAAAGGGGAAGTGGATCCCGCCTACACTTCTTGGTATGGCATAAGAGGCAGAGAGCATCAAGAGCAAGAACGACCCGCAAAGAGACCCCACGTGCAACAATTCACTGAGCAAACACAAGAGCACTGGGCTTGGTTAGAAAAGGAAAATAGCTACCAAGCTACCATAAGCAAGTTGGAAGCCCAGATCAGGGAAATCAAATTTTAAAACATTCTACAAACTGCCACAATTGAAGGGGGAAAAATAGGTTAACCTAAGAAAATGAAGTTCTCCGGGCCCAGATACAGGAATTAAAAACAGCTGCTGAGAACCCACAGAGAAACAGAACTGATGAAAGGCTTATCAACAGTCTGAGGCATAAAGTGTGCAGCTATTGGAATGATCTAGACAAAGCTGAAGAAGAACTGCCCGGAGTTCGGGCAAGATTAACAAGAAGTGCAGAGGAAATAACAAAGTTTGTCCAGAGACTGAAAAGGAAATATGACCAAGAAGTGATAGGCTTGAAGGAAAAGGTGGCCATCTTCGAGAAAAAAATGGCCAAACAGGAAAAAATGTTCAAGGAAGACAGGGAACAATGCTATACCATGATGGTTCAGTTGGAGGAAGGTTTGCAACAATTGCAAGAAAAGAGTCATAAGGACGCCCAGGTTCTAGAAGCTAGGTCTCAACAGATCGGGCGCTTACTCTAGGAAAAGGGCAATATCAGGTAGAGGGTCAGAGAAATTGCGGATTATGTTGTCACAAAATGCCAAGAGTTGAAGGTATGACTCATACCACCTTCTTCTCGGCAGTAATGATATTCGTCCACAAGATAATGAACGACCTACACCACCTCTAGCAAGGTTTGGTACGGAAGCCCGTGGAAAGACCGAATGATGTCCCGCGGGCCCCTGGAGTAGTAGAAGCACTCATGTATTCTTGATGTCCTTTTCAAGTGTGTATTTCATTTTCCTGTTTGAGTCTACTTTAAGTCTTTGTAGTTTCTTTAAAATTTCCAAGAAAGTATGTCGGAGTCTTTTGTAATGAATGAAAGCTGAAAGTTTTTTCCTCTAATGAAATGAAAATTCGAAAATGCTTATGTCCTTTGGTATTTATTTCATGAACTACGTGATGATCTGATTCACGCGGCGCCGTGATACGTAGGCAATCCACATAGGATTCGATCATAAACATAAGAAAAGAAACTGAGCGAGGAATAAAAGAGCGGAAACAATAACAAAGGAAGGGAAAGAATGATAAAAGGGAAAAACCGAGAAATAAAGTCGGGATGAAGTACACAATTGTTGCAAAAACATATAGAAAAACATTTAAATTGCTCAGGTGCATTGCATACCTCAAACGTGCGATTGCCTATGTGATAAATATTTCAACCTAACATTTTGTTGGTTCGATCTTAAAGGTATTTTTAGGTGGTTGGTTTTTTGCAGTAACCTGGCTTCCCATCCTTTCTTCACTAGATCAAAAGTGAGCATAGAAATGACGTCTGAAAGTCACTTGCCAATCATCAACTCTTCCATGGAAGACCTAAATCCAGTCATCCCAACATCTGAGTCAGCAACAACTGAAGAGAACACGACCCTGCGTTGCCGCATGCTGCAAATGTGGGACGCATGGTCCAATGGTAGGGAACCACCCAGTACCATCCCGGGTTTCCCAGAGATAATCCCCAGGGCAGGTGGGACATCCAACATCCCTATAAGCTATCCAGCTACGCCGTTTGGATATCCAACTATGTCGGCTCACTTTGTCGGAAGGCCTTCTGAGGTTCGCCCCCAGGCTCTGTTTTCTGGTGTGTCTTCTAACATCTTCACTGCCCCACCAATCTCTGACATGGCTCCGCCGACTATCTCTGGGCCAAGTTTCGAGCTGCTAGCATTCACACTCCAAACATCGTCCGTCTATCTGGATACCACTCATGTTACTCCCAATGCATACCCCCAACAAACTCAGTCTGAGGTCACTTTGAGACAAGATAAGAAAATCCTTGAGCACGAAGAAATGACTCAGAAAATGAAGAGTACTGAACAGAGCCTCAAGAATATACAGGGGCTGAGCGGGCAGAAAAGCGTATCCTATGCAGACTTGTGCATGTTCCCGCACATCCATTTGCCTCTTGGGTTTAAAACCCCCAAGTTCGAAAAATATGACGGACATGGGGACCCCATAACCCATCTGAAAAGGTACTACAACCAGCTCAGGGGAGCAGGTGGGAAGGAGGAACTTCTCATGGCATATTTTGGAGAAAGCTTGATGGGGATTGCATCAGAATGGTACATGGACCAGGATATATCCCGCTGGCACATATGGGATGACCTGGCACGAGACTTTGTCCGGCAATTCCAATACAATGTGGACATCGCTCCCGATAGGAACTCTCTATCCAATCTCAAAAAGAAATACTCAAAGAGTTTCAGAGAGTACGCCATCAAATGGCGCGAGAAGGCCTCCAGGGTCAAACCTCCGATGGATGAGGTTGAAATGGTCAGCGTCTTTCTACAAGCACAGGAAGCTGATTACTTGTAAAATATGATGTCCGCCAGGGGCAAACCATTTGCGGAAGCAATCAAAATTGGAGAATGGTCTAAAAATTGGTCGTATCCTGAGCCAATCTGCCATAAGAGCAACCTCTCAGGCCATCCAAAGCGGATCCGGGAGTGTAGCCAACAGAAAAAAGAAAGAAGAAGGGGCCATGATGGTTTCCGATGTCAGGAAGCCTCGACAATGCCCAAGTCCATTTCCTAAAGCTTCCCAACATTACTATCCTCACCAAGATGCAGCTTATGCTACGCCCCCTCTTCCCTATGTGGTAATAAACGCTCAACCACATCACAGGTCGCAACAACAATACAATCAGAATAGAGCTCCACCTCCGAGAAACAACCATCCTCCCCCAGCTCCATATAATCCACGCCCTCCCCAAAACTACCCGTACAACACCTACCCCCGTGAACCACCAAGGAGACCCAACTTCACTCCTATCAGGGAGCCGTATTAAAGCCTCTTACCAAAATTAGTCCAGATGGGGCTTCTACAACCCGTACCTCCGACCAGGCAAAACCTAGCATCATCATCATACAAGTCGGGAACCAATTGTGCCTACCATTCCGGAGCAGGAGGGCATGACATGGAGGAGTGTTGGACCCTCAAAAGCCGTGGAAAGCCTTATAGAACAAAAGAAAGTGGTGTTAAGGGACGAAGAAGCTCCCAATGTGACGAACAATCCACTGCCCACTCACAATCATGGGCCCGTCATCGGCATGATTTGCGAGGACCAGGATTTCGATCCAACTCTAGAGGTCATCATCGCCATCGCAGATGTGGAAAGAAATCCCAAGGTGGCACCCAAACCAGTCAAGGAGATGAAGAAGAGTAAAACCGTCCCCCAGGTCACAGAGGAGGCTGAGACTGAAACAAATAGGGGACCTTCTAAAGGCGATGTCCTTTACATCCCCAAGACACCCAGGAAGGAACAAAGTGTGTTGAGCCCTCCCAGAAGGTTACAATTCAACAATCCAATAATGAACGGCCCAAAAATGTATGTGCCGAAAGGGACGTATGTGGCGCGGGGGCAAATAATTTCACCAAGGCTGAATGAGCCAGTGGTTATTAGTCGCGCGTCGCGAACTCCCATGAAGAATACTACTGTCGTCCCCTAGAATTACCACATGACGGTGGTGACGTACAAAGGGAAAGAAATTGCTGGGGAAACAGGCGATATAAACTCATCATAGAAATACCTCGACCTGGAAGAACTGAACAAAAGCAAGCTGAAATGCTTTTCGCCTAAAAGGCCAATCAGTGCCGGAGAGGCAGAAGAATTCTTCAAGAATATGAAAACCGCTGAATAAGCCATAATTGAGGAGCTCAGAAAGTCCCCCACTCAGGTCTCACTTCTATCCTTGCTGGTAAATTCAAACGAGCATAAAAAAATCTTGATCAAAACCCTTAACGAGGCATACATTCCGGCCAAGATCACAGTTGAGCAAATGGAAAGAATGTCGGAGCGATTTTTCGGAATCAACTGGATCTCATTTAGCAAGAATGAATTGCCCCCAGAAAGGGCTGCCCATAACAAAGCTCTCCACCTAACTGTTAAATGTGAAGGTTACTATGTGAAAAGGGATATGATGGATGGCGGATCTGGGATTGATATTTGCCCTCTCTCAACCCTACGAAGAATGGAGATCGGGACTGAGAGAATTAGGCCCAACAATGTGTGCGTCCATTAATTCGATGGTATCAAGAGAGACATGATCGGGGAGATTGATTTGGTCTTGACAATCGGCCCTGTAGATTTTGAAGTGACATTCTAGGTCATGGATATGGATACTTCCTACAATTATCTCCTAGGAAGGCCTTGGATCCGTACAGCAGGGGCAGTGCCATCTACTCTCCACCAGACGGTTAAGTTCAAATATGAAGACCAGGAAATTGTGGTCCATGGAGAGGACGAGCAATCTATTTACAGGGACCCATCAGTCCCATGCCTGGAAGCAAGAGAAGGCAGCGAGCACATAGTCTACCAGGCTTTCGAAATTGTGGTGGCGGACCAGCATGAGGAAGGAACCCCATGCCCTCAACCCTTCCTATCAAACTCATCAATTATGGTCGCTAACGACATGATTAAACATGTTTACACACCTGGAAAAGGGCTCGGGGTGTACTTGCAAGGCTTTAAAGAACTTATCACCTTGCCTACCAATAAAAATTTCTTTGGCATAGGGTTTCAAGATACTCCCGACGATGAACAATGGTCTAACCAACGTAAGAAAAATGGTTGGGTATTGCCTCAGCCTATCCCAGACATCACCGCATCATTTGTCAAGCCAAAATACGTGGAGGAAGATGAAGAGGATTTCACGGCTGAAGAAATCGAAGAAATATGCGGAGCAATGAGATAGATGTTGTATGAGGCCCATATGCTCCAACCAGGAGAAGGCTCCAGCACTGCCGAAGTGCTGTATTTGCGACCTGAGGCCAAGTTGCAAAACTGGAAGGCTACTACATTCCCCGTCAGGCGGGAGTCCCGGTAGTTCAGCTTTTGCCATCCTTTCTGCACTATGAGTTATTTCAGGGTGTAACTCAAATGTTTTTAAATTCTTGCCTTTAAAATTCCGATGTAAACCCTCCTATGTTCAAATTCTATGAAATGAAATCAAAATTTCATCGTCTATTATTCTTTCTGATTTTTGTTTACTTTTCTTATTTTTTCTGTCCTAATAATGTGGCTTTAAAAAACATGACATGCTTGCGGACTTCATGCTCTGATCTTAATACGCCGTCTAACCTCGAAATAATGAATCAAGAACTGGAATATGACAGAGAAGAGGCTTTTAGGGAAATAAATCGAGAATTGGAACAGTTCGAAAATAAGCCTAAGCCAAACTTAAACGAAACGGAGCCCGTTAACTTGGGCAATGAAGAGGAGATTCGAGAAACCATGATAAGCATCCACACGGATGAAAAGACTAGGGACGCCTTGATTCAACTCCTATTTGAATTCAAGGATGTGTTTGCTTGGTCCTACGACGACATGCCCGGACTAAGTATGGACTTGGTGGTACACAAATTGCCAACCTACCCCGGTCATCCACCGGTCCAACAAAAGCAGAGGAAATTTAAAACGGACATGAGTGACAAGATCAAAGAAGAGGTCGCTAAACAACTAAAGGTTGGAGTAATCCGAGTGGTCCAATACACCACCTAGTTGGACAATGTGGTTCCGGTGCCTAAAAGGGACGGAAAGGTCCGAGTATGTGTCGACTACCGAGATCTGAATAAAGGAAGTCCCAAAGATAATTTTCCACTACCAAACATACATATCCTAGTTGACAATTATGCCAAACACGAGATACAATCTTTTGTCGGTTGTTATGCCGGATATCACCAGGTGTTGATGGATGAAGAGGATGCAGAAAAGACAGCCTTCACTACACCCTGGGGAACATACTGTTACTGAGTCATGCCATTTGGTTTAAAGAACGCTGGGGAAACTTATATGAGGGTCATGACCACCATATTCCACGACATGATGCATCAGGAGATCGAGGTGTACGTGGATGATGTGATCATTAAATAAAGGACCCAAAGTGACCATGTGCAGCATTTGAGGAAATTCTTCGAATGCCTGCGCAAATATGATTTGAAATTAAACCCATCCAAATGCGCTTTCAGAGTTCCATCCGGAAAATTACTGGGATTTATAGTCAGTCGACAGGGCATTGAGCTGGACCCGACAAAGATAAAATCTATTCGGGATCTCCCGCCCCCAAGAACCAAGAAGGAAGTCATGAGTCAGTTGGGTAAGTTGAATTACATCAGCAGGTTCATCGCTCAGTTGACCTCCACATGCAAGCCTATATTCAAGTTGTTGAAAAAAGATGCAGCCATCAAATGGACAGACGAGTGCCAAGATGCTTTCGACAAGATNTGGCTTACACCACCTACCTCATCACGAGGCTGGATCCTTTGAAGTACATATTCCAAAAGCCAATGCCCACCGGGAGAATAGAAAAATGGAAAATCTTGCTCACAGAATTCTATATTGTCTATGTCACTCGCACAGCTATGAAAGCTCAAGAATTGGCTGATCATCTAGCTGAAAATCCGAATGATGATGAATACCAACCCTTGAGCACTTATTTTCCGGATGAAGAAATCAATTCCGTCGAAGTAATCTAGGAAGGCGCTGACACCTGGAAAATGTTCTTCGACGGAGCAGCCAATGCGAAAGGTATTGGGATAGGGGCAATCTTGATTTCACCCACAGGACAACACTACCCTGCCACGGCTCGCCTCCGTTTCTTCTACACAAACAATACTGCTGAATATGAAGCTTCTATAATGGGAATGAACATGGCCATTGACATGGATGTAGAAGAGTTTTTGATCATGGGGGACCCCGATTTGATCATTAAGCAGGCTCAGAGAGAGTGGGAAACTCGAGATGTTAAACTCCTTCCCTACAGACAGCATGTGGAGGATCTTAGTAAGCGATTCAAAGCCGTTGAGTTCAGATATACTCCTCAGTGCCACAATGAGTTCGCTGATGCGCTGGCCACCCTAGCTGCAATGCTGCCCTATGCCGGTAATGTTAGCATAGACCCATTGGAGATCCAAATCAAGGAAATACATGGTTATTGCAAAACGGTCGAAGTAGAACCCGATGTCCAATCATGGTATCATGATTATTAAAATATTTTTGAAGACAAGAGAATATCCCGAGCAGGCCAATGGAGACCAAAAGAGAACCATCCGAAGGCTCGCCATCAGTTTCTTCCTAAGTGGGGAAGTACTGTATAATAGGATTCCTGATCTAAATATTTTAAGATGTGTAGACGCCAAAGAAGCCGAAAGGACCATGAGAGAGGTCCATTCAGGAGTATGCGGTCCCTACATGAATGGTACATCCTCGCAAATAAAATCTTGCGAGCTGGACATTATTGGATGACCATGGAGAAAGATTGTTTTGTTTTCGTCCAGAAGTGTCATAAGTGTCAAATACATGGCGACTTAATCCATGCACCACCATCAGAACTGCATCCTATGTCAGCACCCTGGACGTTTGTTGCCTGGGGAATGGATGTCATTGGGCCAATCGAGCCAAGGGCCTCAAACGGGAACAAATTCATTTTAGTTGTTATCGACTATTTCACAAAATAGGTCGAGGCCGTCACGTTCAAAGTTGTCACTAAGAAAGCGGTGGTGTATTTCGTGCATGCTAATATCATCTGCCGTTTTGGTATCCCAAAAACTATCATTACCGACAATGCCGCAAATCTAAACAGTAACTTGATGAGGGAGGTATGTGAACAGTTCCGGATAACACACCGCAACTCGACCCCTTACCAGCCCAAAGCCAATGGCGCCGTTGAGCAGCAAACAAAAACATCAATAAAATTCTCAGGAAAATGATTCAAACATCCAGGCAATGGCATGAAAAGCTGCCTTTTGCATTGTTGGGATATCACACGACCGTGCGCACATCGGTTGGAGCTACCCATTACCTATTGGTTTACGGCACTGAAGCCATAATACCTGCAGAAGTCGAAATTCCTTCCCTTCGGATTATTGTCGAAGCAGAAATTGAGGACAATGAGGGGGTCAAGACCCGACTGGAGCAATTAACATTGATGAGAAAAGAATGGCCGCAGTGTGCCATGGACAATTATACCAGCAAAGAATGGACCGTGCTTACAACAAGAAAGTGCGACCTAGGAACTTCGAAGTAGGGCAACTCATTTTAAGACATATCCTCCCGCACCACGAAGAAGCGAAAGGAAAATTCGCCCCAGCTGGAAAGGTCCATACATCATAAGGAAATTGCTACCAAAATGAGCGTTATACTTAGGGGACATCGAAGGAAATGACCCTGAAACGGCTGTCAATGCAGATGCGTCAAAAGGTACTATGTTTGATCCTCTATATATTATCAAATTTCTCCGGTTGGGATGACGAAGGCTTTCATTCTCGCTACCCAAACACCATTAACCCTTTTTGCAAACTCTTTGAGCCGGTTACTCTTCTTTGATTACCCTCTTTGGAGCCCGAAAGTGTTATTGGAAAACAGAAAAGAAATGTTGGAAAAAAAAAAGAAACAAAAAATGATGAAATGAAAAAAATAAAATAAAATAAAATAAAATAAAATAAAAAAGAGAAAAGAAAAAAAAAATCAAAAAACGGAAACAAAAACAAAAGTTCCCTAAAANTGATTCCGAAAGGATACGTAGGCAGCCTCTCCCTGGGGTTCAGTCACACCAAAATAAAAATTCACATTTCCCCAAGAGTTTAAGCTGGGGCAGATGTTATAATATGTTTGGTGATAATTTCGCCGGAGAGGTTCCAAAGTTGTAATTCAATACAAATTCTTCTCACCAAAACCCTGTTCAAGTCCTTCCGATCAATTGGTAAACATGCTTAAAATTGGAGGATACAGTGTCGAATCTGGTGCAAGAAAATGAGAGAAACAAAATGAGAGAGTCTTATTGGTGAAAACCCACACGGGCACCGTGCGGTGACGGTAAGCAGAGAAATTAAAAATAAGAGAGTCTTGTTAGTGAGAACTCATAAAGCGCACTACAAGGCGATGGTGAGAAGAGAAATGAGAGAGGTTAGTTGGTGAAAACCCGCAAAGGG
>MDKI01132320.1:0-20228 GCA_005239505.1 Nicotiana paniculata | reverse complement strand
CCCCCGCTGTCACTCCCCACCGTCGTCCATGGTGTTTTCTCACCACCCTCAGACCTCCAAGGGTTTCTCTTACGATGGGTACTGCCGTCTCTAAGGTACTCAAGGGACCAGGGTTAGTCCGCTTATGCCTTTGGCCCTTTCTTTCCTGTCTCAGGCTACTCTGGTTCGATTTCTAGTAAGATCTTCTTATTTTGCCTTAAACCTATGGATTTCTAAGCCTATGTCTTCATCTCTGTGTTATTTTTTCAAACCCCTAATTTTGTCCTTTGAACTTCTCAGGTCTGTACAGATCTGAGAAGGGTCAAACTTATTTTCATTTATTTTTTATGAAAATCTTCTGATTTTTGAGTGGCTTGTCATTCTCCTAAACTAGGATTTCCAGAAAATCCTTTCTTCAAAACTTTTTCTAACTTTAAGTGTTTAATCCCCTGTTCTTATGGGTTTTGACTGATTTTGTTGAGTTTTGCCTTAACCATAACTAGCTTATGCTAAAACCCCCCAATTTTTGGCATTTTGTTTGGATTCTGAGCTTGGCCGTGTTACTGGTTACATGACTTTGTTCTATGTTGTGGTTCACATGATTCTTCTTCGTTTAATTTGAAATCTTGTGATTTTACCCTAATGTGCCTTTATTAGGGTTCCTGGTTCGATTTCTCGACTGATTCTACATGTCTATATTCTGTCTGTTTGTTTATTCATGGAAAACCTATATTTTTCTCCTTAAATTAGTGTTGTTTTGAATTTTTTTGATTCACTGATTTGCTATATTGATACCTATGTTCTGATTTTTCGATTACTTTCCTATTTTTCATAACTTTTAATTATTTTTTGCCTTATTTGTAACTAAGTGTGATATTTACTGATTCTTACTACTTGTTTCCTTAATTAAGCTCTTGTTTGTTTACCCCTAATTGCCTACTCCGTACCTAAGTCTACTTGATTTCTTTCCTTAAATATTTGTCTTACTTTTTACCGTTGATTGATTATCCCTTGATTATGGGAGATTTTGCTGATTTATGTATAACTGAATCTATAAATTTCCCTAATTGCTACATAATTGATTCTTTACCTTATTCTGTCTAGCTCTCAACTGCTATATATACTCTCCTCTATTCTCACTACACACACGAACACTAGTTCAAAGAACTCTCTTACACTTAAAAGCTCTCTCTATTCTTCCATGTTACTTGCAACTATCACTTCTCTAGCCGGTTGTAATCCAAGGCTAGCTATTGCACAACTTCTGCTCTATACTCTGTGTTTTCTCTCCCTAACTGGTATGTCCTAATTCAATTTCCAAGTCCAAAAGTCTATGTGTTTCATTACTGTTTTAGTTCATTGGTTATGATTTCCAATCTTGGTTCTTGTTTACTATCTTTTTGTTTAATATATAATTAGCATGTCTAAGTTACACTGCTTAATTGTTGTTTCACCTAAGCATGGATGAACCTGTTCTGATTAATCTGTGATTAGCATGTCTAATTTATGACAACCTACATACTACTTTATCTAGCATGTTTCAATCTGTCAGCATGTTTAAATTACGAAACTTGTGGTGCTTGCCTAGCCTGTTCACTTGTGTTATTGCTTGATCTACTTTGCTAAGTTGTCTAACATTACTAAGTAACTCTGGTTCTATGCCTCATCTCTCCAGTGTAATTTGTTTCCACATGGCTGTTCTGTGATCCATGCTCTATGTCCTTACTACTAGTGGTATGATTAACTCCTTAATCCTATAAAACTCTTGAAAAGGCTTATGTGCTCCTGTTGTTATATGTTTCACTATATGTGTTATGTATGTCCCCAATTCCCAATACCCCTATGTGAATTCTATTAATGTTGGACTAGTTGGTTCTGTAGCCAATCAGGCTGCTTACTGATTTTTCAAAAAAAAAATGTTTACATTGTTTTCAAACTGTTTTACTAACTAATCAGCACTTATTTTCAGAAAACTTCTTTACTTATTGGATTATTTCAGTGTTATTTTCTTGTCAAAACCTTTTCAAAACTATGTCAAGCACTCTCACTTTACTCTTAAGTCCCTAGGTTCTGCCCCTCCAGTGTGTGTACTCCCTTGGGATCCTCTTGAGATCCCTTTGAACTTTGGCACACTGGGGCTGGCCCTTCCACGTTGCACTTACTCAATCCCTGTTATGAAAAGTCTAGGTGTGAGCACTGCCTGGGATCCTTGAGGTCCTTAGGGAACTATGACACACCTGGACACAAATCTTGCTATGAAATCCTTTGGCCTTTGAGATCATTGAAGGCCTGGCCTTACCAGGTTTGCCTTGCGCCTATTTTAGGCTCCCTATAGTTCGATTTCTGTTTCATTTATGTAATTTATTCATTGGTCTGTAATAATTATTTGTAAACAAATATTGGGGTGGCTAGTGAAAAATGGGGAGGGTAGTTGTATGATCTTTTCAATGATACTGGGTGGAAAACATGTTATAGGTTTATATTCTGTGAGTTCGCATTAGGATCCATGTCCTAGGGTTGATATGCTCATTTACTTACAAATCATATTAAACCTTCATTAGATATCCTATTCTTAGGGCTTCACGTTTACTGCTTCAGCATATCACATGTCTCCAATCCATGCTTTAATGTTGCACAAGTATTCTCATTCTCATTAGAAATCTTGCTATTAGGTTAATGAATAACTTTAACAAAAAATCTGTCACTCCTGTGTGCGTTTAGATACCATGTTCTAGGAATTTTGTTTGCATTCGTTTGAATACGCCTAGTTTAATTAAAATAAGTCACTGATCCTGAAGAGGCATAAAAACAGTCTCGCATATAGGTGTATGTTTTTCTGAGTATAACTGGTACCAATCTTTCATTTTCAAATCTGTGTCGCCTAGAACAGCATGTTCGTAGGTTAAATAACTTCAAAACTGTTTAAAATATCTTGTAATTGTTACTACGTATAGTCCCACGCCTAGGCAAGCCTTAGGTAATTAATATCTATATAAAATTAGAAATTGTATTTTGATTGTTTACTGCTAAGTTTTACAGTATTTAAAATCAGTAGGCAAATTGATTAGGACCCTGCCATTGAGTTTTTGAAAAGTGAAACAGTGTTGCATATTATGTATATTAATGTTCACCTAGACATCCTGTCCTAGGACTCTTTCGAAAAACTGCCTGTATTTGTGTTTGAGACGTGATGTTTGTTTGCTATATGTGTGGAGGTAAACATGAGCCTTTTAATTTCTTTCTTTCACTTACTTGTTAGTCCTACCTGTTATTTGCTTGTCGCCCAGATTTTTCATTTCTAAATACCTTAGGGGTTGTCTAGAATTGCCCAGATTTAGAGGTCCTAAAACTCCTCTGGGACCACAAGGAAGGACGGTTACAGCACGCGTAGAGCTCGCTAAATAAAATTTTCTTAATAACCACTCAGGGGTGGGGTAATGGGTATAAAAGGATATGATGACCTGTGCGCTAATGCAACGTGTAGCCCCTCATCGAGGAGTGATTACTGGGCACTGCATGGATATGATCCTATAAGATAAATAACTTAGGACCCCTTTCACTCATTTAAATATGTGTGCTTAGACTACTAATCTGTTAAAGCCTTCATTCATTCACATATGTGTGCTTAGACTGCTTATTTGCACCTGATTAATTCACAAAGTAAGTTTGGTCGGGACCCAGAGTTGTGGAGGGGTGCCTAACACCTTCCCCTTGAAGTAACTTCAAGCCCTTACCCAATCTCAGGTTATACAATTAGTGTTATAAATGAGTCGTAATAGGTGCCCTAACGCACCTTAATTCGTTAGGTGATGACTCTTCAAATTCCTTACATCCCTTTTCCCAAAAGGAAATGAGTTGTCCCAATAATGTCAAAAACCCTGACTAATCCGAAAGGAGAGGAAAAAAGGGGCACGACACGCGATCATGACCTATACCACTCGAACGCGAAAGCTAACCTCACCAAGCTAGCACCATTCTAACTCATGTGAACGAAACCGCACAACCGCAAATGCGGAGGTCTACCTTCAAAAAGCTCGCGCGAGCCACACAATGCAAACACAGAATATAAGATCCAACTGCCCCAAAACACACCCCGCGAACAGAGACCCTAGATCGTGAATGCGAAGCACAAAATCCTAACAGGCCAAAAACTCCATATGCAATTGCGCCCCTACACCCGCGATCGTGAAGCTCATCAGAGCACTAGAAAACTAACAATGCTCAACACATCCAAAATGGTCTGAAACCACCCTGAATCATACCCGAGACCCCCAGTACCTCGTCCAGTCATTCCAACAAGTCCCAAAACTCAACACGGACCTACTCGAGGCCTCAAATCTCACAAAGTAACATCAAGACAATGAATTGTCGATCAAGACCAAACTCTTATGTTTCATAAACTTCAAACCAGCATCCGATTCAAGCCCAACCAATTCGAAATCCAACCAAACTTTACACACAAGTTCCAAATAACAAAACGAATCTATTCCAACTTCTAGAATAACAATTCGAACCCGATATCATCAATTTCAACCTCCGGTCAAACTTATGAACTTTCTAAACCTTCAAATATCCAACTTTCGACAATTAGAGCCAAATAAACATAGGAACCCCCAAATCTAAAATCGGACATAAGCCTAAGTCCGAAATCACCATATGAACCTATTGGAACCATCAAAATACGAATCCGAGACTGTTTATACAAAAGTCAAACCTTGGTCTACTCTTACAACTTAAGCTTCCAAAAATGAAACTAAGTGTTTTAGTTCTCTCCAAAAACTCCCTTGAACCAAATCAACTAACTCCGTTGTCACGACCTGAAATCCCTAAAGTCGTGATGGCGTCGGACACCATTTTCAGGCAAGCCAATCATTAATTAGTCGAAATAAATTCCTGTTTAACATTATGAAAAATCGTTTCCTTTCACTTTATTTCATATAAACTAAATAAAATTATGTTAAGTAAAACAATGGTTTAAATATTACCCTTTAGCAAATATATCCCAACACATCCCAGAACCCGGTGTCAAAAGTACATGAGCAATTTCTAAGAATTTATACAATCATCACAAAGCATGTCAGAAATACAAATTGGACTAGTAAATTTAAAATGAAAACAAATACAGAACGAGGGAGACTTTGTCAGCTGCGGATCGCCTCCGGATGATGCATCTCGCCTAAGTCTCCGGATCCTCCAGCTCGCCTAAGTCTCCGGATCCTCCACATTACTATGAAAGTACCTGCGCAATAAAAATTCACAGCAAGTGTAGCATGAGTACAAAAACAACGTGTACTCAGTAAGTCGCCCGCCTAACCTCAGAGAGGTAGTGAGGAGAGGTCGAATTAGACACTCACTAGGGGCCAGCATATTAATTAAAAGTATAAGATGAACACGATAGGCATGTAAAGTTAGTAAAGCAGCATATATATAAGGCACTGAAATCCAAGTAAATACTCGAAATAAACAAACAATTACCACTTTCTCATTATTTTTCAAAATATCTTAAATAAACAATTTCCTCTTTGTTTTCCCCCAAATATCATAAATCCACAATTTCTTCTTTATTTTTCCCCAAATATCTTATCACTTCAAAAATCATGAAAAATATTTAACAATTTAGAATGCGCATACGGGATAAGGACAACCGGCCTGAGCCACCATAATAATCATCTTTGTGCACTGTCAAGGGTCCAACGGCCTGAACCATTTCTTTCAATCTCGCCGTGACGTACAGCCTGCTCCCATGAGAGTGGGGGAAATAATACTCCGCTCATGGAATGTAAATTGCGAAGCGGTCACATGCAGACATGCACAATCAACAATCCACCCCGAATACGTCGGGAACACAATTACTCAAGTAAATGACCGATTTCACTTTTAAAAACCATAAAATAGTATTTAAATCCTTTTTTCGAAATTCACTTGCCAAGTTTTTATGATGTTTAATAATACAAACTTATCCGAAAATACAATTGCCCGTGAAGGAAATCAATTCTCTTTTTAGATGCTTAAGAAAATAAACTCTAATCTTCCTTGGTCATTCAATTACAATTTCAATTATATTAGCAGTCTAACATTACAGACAAAGATCACAGGTACAACAGGTAAGGCATGCTAGTGGGTCCTAGGCTACCCGGACATGGCATAATAGTAGCTATGCACGGACTCCTGTCACCTCGTGCGTACGTAGCCCCCGCAGATAGTAACACATACTTAATTAGTTCACCTAGGGGGACAATTCCCCCTCACAAAGTTAGAAAGGAGACTTACCTCACTCCGAAATTCCATAACCGGCCTCCAAGCCCTTCTGATGACTCCAAACGGACGCACAACACCCCAAAACTATCCAAACAACGACAATCCAATGAAAATATATTCTAATATTTGCAAAAATTTCAAATTATATAACTTCCCAACCCCGCTTAGTGAAATGACCAAAATGCCCTCGGGCCCACGTGACCGAAATCCAAAATTTCTCGAAGATATACCCTACCCATAGAGTTACTAACTCAAATATATAATTTACTCAAATATTCATGCTCAATTCGTATCTAAGAATCCAATTTCTATTTTCTAGGTTTCTGTAAGATGGTCCAAATTTCCAATCAATTTACATGCCTAATGCATGCATATAATCTTGTATTTAACTTAGAAGCATGAAGGAGTTACTTATCTTGACATTGCATGAAGAAATCCTCTCTTTGAAGCCTTCCAAGATCGCCTAATCCAAAGAAGAATTGAGGAAATGGCCAACAATTCACGGTTTAAAAACATTCTGCCCAGCCTCGATTCCGCACCTGCGGTCCTACCTCCGCACCTGCGCTCCCGTAGGTACGACTAATCTCCCGCACATGCGGCTGCCTCAACTCCATCCCAAAATCGCACATGCGCCCCACTGTCCCTATCAGCGTCTTCCCAGGTGCGGAAATGCCATCGCACCTGCGCTCCCATCCAGACCATCCATCATTCACACCAGCGGTTCCATTGCCGCACCTGCGGTCAAATCCTCGCAGGTGCGGTCACACCAGATGACAGCAACCTCAGCCTTCTTCAAACTCCCAAACTTGATCTGTTAACCGCCCGGAATCCACCTGAGGCCCCCGGGACCCCGTCCAATTATACCAACCTGTTCCAAAACATAATTCGGACATGCTCGAGGACTCAAATCACATCAAACAACATCGAAACCACGAATCGCACCCAAATCCCAACTTTATGAACTTAGAAATTTCCAACTTCTACATACGATGCCGAAACCTATCAAATCACGTCCGATTGACCCAAAATTTTGCACACAAGTCATTTTGACATTACGGACCTGCTCCAACTTCCGGAATCGTATTCCGACCCCGATATCAAAATTTTCACTTCTGATCGGATTTCTCCAAAAACCTTCAAATTCCTATCTTTAGCCAAATGACTTCAAAATGACCTCCGGACATCCGAATTCACTTCCGATCGCGCTCTCAACTCCAGAATCACCATACGAAGCTATTCCAAGACTCGGAATCCCAAACGTACATCAACCACTCTGAAATGCACTTCAAGCCCAAATCTATGAAATTCTTCTAAAATGCTAACTTCCATAATATACGCTGAAACGCTCTCGGGTTATCCAAAACCCAATCCGGACTTACGACCAAGTCCGAAATCATCATACGAACTTGCTGGAACCTTCAAATCCTTATTCGGAGATTGTTAACTCAAAATTCTAATCTTAGTTGATTCTTCCAACCTAAGGCTTCTGAAATGAGAATTTTCTTTCCAAATCAACTCTGAACTTCCCGAAATTCAGTTTCGACCACACCTACGGGTTGTAATACCGGAAAAGAAGCTGCTCACGGCCTCAAACCTCAGAACGACGCGCTAGAGCTCAAAAGGACCGGTCGGGTTGTTACATTCTCCCTCACTTAAACTGACAGTCGTCCTCGAACGTGCTAAGAACTGCTCTGGAGTTATCTGAAATCATTGTTTGACACCTCGAGCACCTGCCTGTGCTACCACCACCCAGTTGAGTACATTAGCTTAATCAAATTTGAAGATTCTTCTTTTATCCATACAATAATCTTAGAACCTAGTTCCAACACTTGAAATTTTTCTGCCAGGCCTACTTCCAACATATAAACACCGTATTAACTACCACACGATATACCAGAACATGACTGCATACCTTTGCTGAATTAGCACCATGCACCGCATAACTCATCATCTGACCACAATGACACTCCCTGAATCTTAATAGCCAAAATTTTCACGAATCTGGTGCTCCCGATGCACCTCATAACAAATATGCATACACCCTACTATAAAGCTGACGATACCACTACAACGGAGGAAATGTGCAGGAATTCATACCCAACTGCAGAGTTAACAAATCCTTGAATACCTCATCTTGACTAGAATCATCACTTCATTATGAACCTAAATAATGGCATTTGTTCTTTAATATACACTTCACGTAACCTTATAGCATTGATCCCTGATCCAATAATCTCGTCTCACCCAGTATGAACTGCTCAGACAACAAATCACCCCAAACATGACCAACAGCCTCACATGATACCACATCGCGCCAATAGGCCATAACTCGAACATGATAAATAAGAAATGACTCAGGAAGGGACTATTCAACTCACGCAACTAATATGAACTTTTTCTCAGAAAATAGGAAGTAAAACATAAGAAAAATAAAGATATATTAACCCTTCTCATCATCACATTGTTGCTGCGTGCAACCCACCCTTGGCGACGTTCCACCAATCCCATCATAAAACTCACATAAGGAAATATTCACGGAGCTGAATCGCTCACTATTACACATTACCGAATATCGGTCACAAGCATGCTAAGTGCATAATACCATCCTGGGGAGACTGATAAGTGCAAAATACCAAGCACGACTGAGGTGCGATATATATACACTCTGGACCTCAAGAGATATCCTACTCACATAACATTATCACTACACGGAGATCTCAACTCATAAGAAATTATAAAGCCGTTTCACAACTCACACGGCACAATCATATTATAACATGAATTTGACGAGAATGGAACAACATATGTTGTTCTAATACCTTTCCATGAAAAAAATGCTCTACTGAAATGAACATGCCTGTCTCGTACGGAGCCCATAATCATATTAAAATCCATCCACAAACATTGAGTCTACCTGGCTCACACCAAACTAGGCTAATAGCCGCACCTGGGTCCATATTAACCAACTTTCTCTCATAATACGCGAGAACAACCCTCATAGCCGGGACAAACATCCCACAATCCACAATCCACAATCCACAACCAAATGAACTGAACGCCTTTTAGGCATAAATTCTCAAATAACCAATATAGCACTCCTTTATACTCAGTCCAAATCTTCAATCCATCAAGTGACTACATGTCACATTTATACAATCTTTTACTCAGTCCAAATCTTCAATCCATCAAGTGTCTACATGTCATATTTATACAATCTTTTCGCGGTCATGCTTCCACGACCTTCTACACAAGGCAACAAGACACATCAAGAACCCATGACCAGGGTACAAAGCCTCTTCCACCGAATATCAATCTCAGGTGACACTAAAGATAACACCAGCTTACTCTGAACTGTTGAATCTCTTTTTCTTGCTCTTCCGAGCTCATGACTTCCTTATTAACACCGAACCGCAATCTCTATTCTTATCCCCCCAGTTACATACTTCTTACCGCACCTAACATACCAATATGAGGTAGCGCAAGAATTCCATCATAACTGCTGAACCATCAATAGGGTGAACACTTCATCATATAGAAACCTTTTACTTAACTCAATTCGGGAGTACCATCTCAACACACGAGTTAATTCCCACAATCACCCAACATGCAAATCCTTAAGTATTAGTTTATACCACCATAACCCTTTCGGGATCCTCCTACACCTAACAGGCCATAGCACTCAAATTCTCCCACATGAAATCCATTACGGCGGTCGACAAGCCTCGCACACACCGGCACAAACCACCTGCATAACTTAATCACATTAAAGGAATTGATCACTGCAGTAAATGTTCCATTTCAACCATGGCTAATCAATCTATCTTCATTAATCATCTTCAATTGCTTCAGGAATAATAACAACTTCCTTCAACTCATAGCAAACTCAACCCTCACTCATCCCGAGTGACCTTGATTTACGAGACTATGCCGCCTAAATCCCGAAACTCATCTCATACCCTCCTGATAATCTTTCTACAATCCGGAGTTTATTTCTCTCACCCCTCCAATACTATCCTGCACGCTGAAACATATCATAGAACATTCCAACCATCTTCCTTTTCTTAGAATTTACTCTGCAAAAGCTCGATTCTCGATCATACTGCTACCTGAAACCCTTAAACGCCGCATTCTTAACTTTTAAACTCACTAGGACCGCTATTGAGAGTCACCCACTCGGACTGACCCCGCATACAATCAACTCCAAGGATTTTCTAGCACATGAACACCCTTTTCCTTGAAGCACGTGACTGAGTCACTATCCTGACAACTCACCTATGCCTTAAGCAAAATTTTGAATCTTCCAAAGCCTAACCCTGGCCCGTAAGGGCTAACTTTTGCAACATTCATCAAATCCCACGCACAATCCCCATTTTACTCATTTCCCGTAGTTGTAATAACTTTCGAACACGTGACAGTCCGCAACCCCATGAGAAGACAATCCTACAACCCAACTGCAGATGGTGGGACTCCCCCACTTAGCCCGAAGCTACTCCTTGCACACTCTAGACCCCGCCGGGATCCTTTCTCCTTTGATAACACGATCTTGCTCAACCAATCCGTCCAATTCTTCCAAATCTTCTTGCTAGAACTCCCTAAATACTCAAATTCTCTAGCATCATTCACACATTCTACGTCCTACCGAATAGCAAATAGAACCCCTCACAGAGACCTTTCAACCACGCCACCGCTAACCTATTCACAGAAGATAACCCACCTGTGGAAATCACCCGCGGACACCTTCCAACGATGCTGAAATGCATGCTCTCTGCGACTTTAATACCCCATCCTATACCCTGCTTAATTTACCAACTTTACTAGTCCGTCCGCTCCTCATGGACATCCATTAAATGCGTGACAATATATTCAAATTCCAAGCTATGTTGTCTCTCCCCCACTTTACGACTGCTCGACTTCCGTTTCTTACACCTGGCCTCCTAGAAATGGAACCACCGCCTAGCCTCACTCCAGGATCATTCTATGTAGCTCTCAAACCAGCAGATCACCACGACTTCAAGCTTTCCGGAGATCATCTTTCTCTAGCTGCCTTCATTATCAACACTTATCTGGTACTGAACCACTGCACCCAACGGTCTCTGCCAACCGCATTCTTCAATACTTCTTCTCAATACTCTGACCCCATGCAATCGAAGAAACTATAGCACCGACAAACTTAACACATTCCATTCGATCAGCGATGACGAATTCACGTCACAAGTGCATATCCCACCTCACTTGAAGACACCAAGCCTTACTACTTTATCAACTCCAACCGGACCATTCATAATCCAAATGCCTTTCCTCTTCCGGCACTAGAATACCGAAATCTCGAAATCACACTCTGAGAAGACCTCCCTTCAAACCATTCATCATCCACAACATGCGGGCAAGCATTTTATCATCATATCGACATCACACGATAACCAATCGCAAGCATCATCACAACCTGTGCATAGCCTTAATGCTCTCAGAAACACAACTACTGAGCTGAAATAACATATTATTCTTTTGCACTGGCAAACCACAGCCCCAACCAATTACACATGGAAACATCTGGAATTACATCCATAGCACCATTTCAATTCCTCAAATTCCTGATTCATAGCAAGCGCTTCACGGCGCGTAAGATTGAGTAGGAATAGAGATAGGCATAAGCCTCAAAGGAATCAAATTGCATGATGAGGAATCAAGAAGGGAAGTACTCCTAACAGCCATGTAGCCTCTCGAAGATAAGTACACACGTCTTTGTATCGATCCGCAAGACTCAACTAGACATCTCATGACTCGTGAGATTTAAGGGAACCTAGCGGTCTGATATCATGTTGTCACGACCCAAAATCCTTAAGGTCGTGATGGCGCCGCACACCATTGTCGGGCAAGCCAATCATTAATTAGTCGAAATAAATTCATGTTTAACATTTATGAAAAATCATTTCCTTTCACTTTATTTCATATTAACTAAATAAAATTATGTTAAGTAAAACATTGGTTTAAATATTACCCTTTAGCAAATATATCCCAACACATCCCAGAACCCGGTGTCACAAGTACATGAGAAATTTCTAAGAATTTATAAAATTATCACAAAGCCTGTCTGAAATACAAATTAGACTAGGAAATTTAAAATGAAAACAAATACAGAACGAGGGAGACTCTGTCAGCTGGATCGCCTCCGGATGATGCAGCTCGCCTAAGTCTCCGAATCCTCCACATTACTATGAAAGTACCTATGCAATAAAAATGCATAGCAAGTGTAGCATGAGTACAAAAACAACGTGTACTTAGTAAGTGACCCGCCTAACCTCAGAGAGGTAGTGACGAGAGGTCGAATTAGACACTCACTAGGGGACAGAAAATTAATTAACAGTATAAGATGAACATGATAGGCATGTAAAGGTAGTAAAGCATCATATATATAAGGCACTGAAATCCAAGTAAATACTGGAAATACACAAACAGTTACCACTTTCTCATTATTTTCCAAAATATCTTAAATAAACAATTTCCTCTTTCTTTTTCCCCAAATATCGTAAATCCACAATTTCTTCTTTATTTTCCCTCAAATATCTTATCACTTCAAAAATCATGAAAAACATTTAACAATTTAGTATGCGCATACGGGATAAGGACAACCGGTTTGAGCCATCATAATAATCATCTATGTACACTGTCGAGGGTCGAACGGCCCGAACCATAATATTTCTTTCAATCTCTCTGTGGCGTACGGCCCACTCCCATGATAGTGGGGGGAATAACACTTTACTCGTGGAATGTAAATTGAGAAGCGGTCACATGCAGACATGCACAATCAACAATCCACCCTGAATACGTCGGGAACACAATTTCTCAAGTAAATGACTGATTTCTGTTTTAATAACCACAAAATAATATTTAAGTCCTTTTTTCGAAATTCATTTGCCAAGTTTTTATAATGTTTAATAATACAACCTTATCCGGAAATAAAATTGCCCGCGAAGGAAATCTATTCTCTTTTAAGATGCTTAAGAAAATAAACTCTAATCTTGTTTGGTCATTCAATTACAATTTCAATTATAGTAGCAGTCTAACATTACAGACAAGATCACAGGTACAATAGGTAAGTCATGCTAGTGTGTCCTAGGCTACCCGGACATGGCATAATAGTAGCTACGCATGGACTCCTGTCACCTCGTGCGTACGTAGCCCCCGCAGATAGCAACACATACTTAATTAGTTCACCTAGGGGGGACAATTTCCCCTCACAAAGTTAGAGGAGACTTACCTCGCTCCGAAATTCCATAACCGACCTTCAAGCCCTTCCGATGACTCCAAACTGACGCACAACGCCCCAAAACTATCCAAACAACGACAACCCAATGAAAATATACTCTAATATTTGCAAAAATTCCAAATTATATAATTTTCCAACCCACTTAGTGAAATTACCAAAATGCCCTCGGGCCCACATGCCCGAAATCCGAAATTTCTCGAAGATATACCCTACCCATAGAGTTACTAACTCAACTATATAATTTACTCAAATATTCATGCTCAATTCGTGGCTAAAAATCCAATTTCTATTTTCTAGGTTCCTTTGAGATTCTCCAAATTTCCAATCAATTTCCATGCCTAATCCATGCATAAAATCTTGTATTTAACTTAGAAGCATAAAGGAGTTACTTACCTTGACATTGCATGAAGAAATCCTTTCTTTGAAGCCTTCCAAGATTGTCTAAGCCAAAGAAGAATTGAGGAAGTGGACAACAATTCACGGTTTAAAAACATTCTGCCCAGCCTCGATTCCGCACCTGCGGTCCTACCTCCGCACCTGCGCTCCCGCAGGTGCGACCAATCTCCCCACCTGCGGCTGCCTCAACTCCAGGCCAAAATCGCACATGCGCCCCACTGTCCGCATCTGCGTCTTCGTAGGTGCGGAAATTCCATCGCACCTACGCTCCCAGCCAGACCATCAATCCTTCGCACCTGCGGTGCCATAGCCGCACCTGCGGCCAAATCCTTGCAGGTGCGATCACACCAAATGACAGCAACCTCAGCCTTCTTCAAACTCCCAAACTTGATCCGTTAACCACCCGGAATCCACCCGAGGCCCCCGGTACCCCATCCAATTATACCAACATGTTCCAAAACATAATTCGGACTTGCTCGAGGCCTCAAATCACATCAAACAACATCGAAACCACGTATCTCACCCAAATCCCAACTTTATGAACTTAGAAATTTCCAACTTCTACATCTGATGCTGCAACCTATCAAACGTCCGATTGACCCCAAATTTTGCACACAAGTCATATTTGACATTACGGACGTGCTCCAACTTCCGGAATTGCATTCCGACCCCGATATCAAAATTTCCACTTCCGGTCAGATTTCTCCAAAAACCTTCAAATTCCTATCTTTAGCCAAATGATTTCAAAATGACCTCCAGACATCCGAGTTCACTACCAATCGCGCTCCCAACTCTAGAATCACCATACAAAGCTATTCCCAGAATCGGAATCCCAAACGAACATCAACAACACTAAAATGCACTTCAAGCCCAAATCTATGAAATTCTTCTAAAATGCTAACTTCCATAATATACCCCGAAACGCTCCCGGGTTATCCAAAGCCCGATCCGGACTTACGACCAAGTCCGAAATCATCAGAAACCTGCTGGAAACTTCAAATCCTGATTCGGAGGTCATTTACTCAAAATTCCACTCTTAGTTGATTCTTCAAACTTAAGGCTTCTGAAATGAGAATTTTCTTTTCAGATAAACTTTGAACTTCCCGAAATTCAATTCCGACCACGCCTACAGGTCGTAATACCGGGAATAAAGTTACGGACTCAAACCGCGGAACGACGCGCTAGAGCTCAAAATGACCGGTCGGGTCGTTACATCCGTAAGTCATGAAACAACAAACGAGCATAAAGAAAGAAACAAATAGGGAAACAAGGATCATATACAAAAAACAACCGGCCAGGTCGTTACAGGTAGAATTATGATAGTAATCAAATCCGAGTAGCCAATCTAAGTGGGTGAAAATCGCCTCAAGAGTTTCCTCAATCCGAGCCTTCAATCTGAAAACATGATAAAATAAGCTCAGAGTCCAAAAATAAGAACTTGTAGGTCTGCCCAACACTTCCCTTCATGAACGTGGCCAAAGCCTCATGTTCGTGAAGCACAAATCCTCTCCAGCCTAAAAACGTCTTCGCAAATGCTGTAAGACCCTCACGAAAGCGAAGCGTAGGCTCCCCAAGCCTATGAAAACACGGGAAACTCTTCACAAACGCGAAGGCTAACCCCCAACTGCCTTCCCCCGCTATGTAAAAGTCGTTGAGGCGTGGATGCGAAGGCCAACTACTATTACACATCACGAACGCAACACTGAACCCGTGAACTCGAAGAGAATAAAAAGATCTACTGCCATAACAAACCCTTCACGATCGCGAGATTTCTCCCTGAACGCGAAGCACACCTGCACCAGGAGAAAATATGCAATTCCACCAAGCTACAGGTGGTCCGAAACTTACCCGAGCCACCCGGGACCCCGTCCAAATAACAACAAGTCCCAAAATATAATACGGACCTACTCGAGGTCTCAAATCACAACAAATAATATCAAAAGCACGAATCACATCCTAATTCAAGCTTAATGAACTAATCCAAACTTCCAAATTTCCAAACGTACATCGAACACGTCTAAACAACTCGGAATGACCCCACATTTTGCACACAAGTGATAAATCACCATAAAAACCTTTCCCAAATGGACATGAATAACCACAAAGTCAACTATGGGTCAAACTTATCAATTCTCCAAACCTTCAAATCACTAACTTTCGACAATTAGACTCGAAAACATCTAGAAACATTGAAACCAATTTCGGGTATACGCCGAAGTCCAAAATAACCATCCGGACATATCAGAACTATCAAAACTCGGATCTGAGGTCATATACACAAAAGTCATATTTGACCAAGTTAATTATCCAAGCTAGGAACTAAGTGTTCCAAATCACTCTTGAACCCCGGGGAACCAAAATACCAATACCCGCAAGTCATAAAACATCAAACACGACTATGGAAAACATCAAATAGGGGAAATACGTACAAATACACAAAACTATTGATCAAATTGTTACACTAACACCGCTTTCTAGTAAACCAACACTTAGCGATAAATAAAGAAAAGAGACTAGTAGTTAACAACATAATAATGTATAATAAGAGTAAAACTCAAAAAAAATACAAGACAAGTCTAAAGCCAAATGTTGTCTAAACAAACTCCCAACTTTTGGAGTCATAGAGTACATGAGCTACTAGGAATACTAAATGCAATGTCTGCAAGGAATACAATATTGTCTGGCATAATTGTATTGGTAAAAAAGAGTTTCACACGTAAGCCAACTTTTGACAACTCAGCTAGTTATGTGGACACAGGAGAGCGCGACATCTGGATGTGATTCTTTGAAGAGGTACGGAACAAAGAGGCACGATTCAATAAACCCTCGAGCTTATCAGCCACGAGAAACTCAACCAGATCAAAATAGGGAAGATACACGGTCAGAACGAATCTAGACAAAGCTACGGGCAGAGTCAAGAACCCACAAATGATTACTTGTACATTATGTAACTGTACCCCAATTACCGTTATCCTTTGTAACGCCTTATTAATGTCATAATTAGTCATTAATGGGTAACCATAGCAAGAGTTTTACATTATATCAAGGAATCTCCTATATAAGGGAAGGGAATACAGCTTGTAAAGGCATCTGATTCTCGAATACAATCTACTTTGCTTTTCTATATTTCTGCAATATTGTCCATTATTCATTTTTCTCAATTTCCTTAATTATCAGTAACCCGTGTTCATCCTAGAAACAACTTTAGTCAAAGGATCTAATTCTTTAGTTAAACAAATTGGTTCTGTTACCGGGAATCTGATAATCTTTGTTTGTTTTTTAAGTGATATCCTCTAAACTATGTCGAACTCCAACGACAACAACCAGCAAAGGAATGGAACCCCAGTTCCATTGCCTTCATGAACCCCACATGGTTCAAGGGAATAATCCCCAGAAAGATCCAATAATAACAATGGTGATAATGATCAAACGATGGGACAAGATCGAGTAAAGCAAATGATTGCAAAGTATATGAGCCAAGATTTGCAAGAATTTGCAAGGGGATTACCGGCAGCATTACCTACACCACCCCCCAATAATACCGTCACCATAGAAAATCCTCAATCTGGGTTGGCAAACTCAGGAAGGGTAGATACTCCTAATGAATCTCTCGAAGCGATACCAGGTATATCTAATAACTCTGAATTAAAATATTTACTGCTAACCATGCAGAAACAGATGAAGGAGTAGAACGATCGCATCGAACAAATTCCTAGGTATTCTCAACAACCTTGGAAGCCAAGTGCGGCACCTTTTCCTATACCCAAGAAGTTTAAAATGCCTGACGTTCCCAAATATGATGGAGCAACTGACCGACGTGATCATGTGACTGCTTTCACTACTGGAGTAAAAGGCAACGACTTAACAAAACAAGAGATTAAATTAGTCCTTGTCAAAAAATTTGGGGAGACACTTACCAAAGGAGCCCTAACTTGGTATTCTCTTCTCCCTGAAAATTTTATTGACTATTTTGCTGAGCTTGCAGATTCATTTATAAAATCACACTCTGGTGCACAAAAATTTGAGAAAAGAATGGAAGACATATTCAAAATAAAACAAGGAGACACGGAACTACTCCGTGAGTTTGTAGACAGGTTTCAACGACAAAGAATGTAGTTACCCAGGGTGCCTAATAATTGGGCAGCCATGGCATTTGCAAGAAACCTAAACGATAAAAGCTCAGAAGCCACGATATGACTTAAGGAAAGTCTAAGAGAATTCCCCTACAATATGGAACGATGTATATAACATGTATAGTACTAAACTCAGAATAGAAGAAGATATCATTGCTCGTTCGAGAGAAGATCATTCTAGATTCTGACGTCCTGAATCAGACAGAAGATCGGGTAAAAACAGGTACGATCCTTACTTAGGACCCTCGGGACGTGATATTCGTCCCAGGTTTGAAAACACTAGGTCAGATTATAGACCACCAGTAAGAGACGTAGTCTCATCCTCATCTAGATCCAGAAAAGATCAAGATGAACGACCTAGAGGTAATACCCGGATTGGGGATCATACCTTTAATGTAAGTACTACTGAACTTCTCTCATTATTGAGGAACATGGGAGTCACGGTTTAGTGGCCCAAAGAGATGCGATCAAATCCAAATAGAAGGAACCCAGATCACTGGTTTGAATTCCATAACGATCATGGGCACAAGACTGCGGATTGCAGATTTTTACAAGGAGAAGTAGAAAATTTATTGAAACAGGGCTATTTAACAGAATTGTTTTGTGATAAAGGTAAACAGGCATACATGAGGAACAGGCAGGAGACCCCAAAGCATCCTTCTCCAAAACGAACCGTCAACGTGATACACGGAGGTGAAGAAGTAAACGGAATGGTCTGCAAAACAACCACAAAGTTCACAATTACACATGGAAAACGGGTTCGTGAAAATATGGAAGAGGACGATATAAACTTCGATGATGCAGATATCGGCGGATTAATGCTTCTTCGCAATGATGCTCTGGTAATATCTTTACTT
Source organism: Nicotiana paniculata (assembly GCA_005239505.1). NCBI lineage: Eukaryota > Viridiplantae > Streptophyta > Magnoliopsida > Solanales > Solanaceae > Nicotiana > Nicotiana paniculata. The sequence continues at coordinate 1,338 of MDKI01132320.1, read as the reverse complement.
ATTCATGACACTAACGTAAAAAGAGTGTTGATTGATCCAGGTAGTTCAGTCAATATCATTTTGCTAAGAGATGTGGAAGAAATACTATTGGCGAATCAAGAAATCCCAAGGGCACGAGCAATATCAGGGTTTGATAACTCTACGGTTATAACAAAAGGAGAAATTGAGCTTAGCACTTATGCGGAGGGGGTGATCAAAAGTACCAGGTAAAAAGTCATCGATACTGACATGGCTTATAACGTAATCGTGGGAAGGCCATGGATCCACGACATGAAAGCAATACCCTCCACCTTGCATCAGGTAATTAAATTCCCCTCTGAATGGGGGATTTAACAAATTAGAGGCGATCAAGAAACCGCAAGAAATATAAACTCTGTGGTACACTACAACAAGAAAATAGAGGTGGAAGAATCACGGGGTAAGGGAATCTCCCAAGCGGGTAACAGCGCCCAAACAGGCATGGAATAAATTACTACCCAAAGAGGTACGGAAGGTATTATTGCTGAAACATGTACAAAAGAAAATACTTACGAGAAGGTGAATCAAGTTACCACAGAAAAAGCATTAGACCACACATATGTAGATTCCAGACCGGACGTCATTCATGAACCGGAGGAAGACGAGCACGTCAAAACAACTATGGAAGAGCTCAAAGTTGTTCCATGGTCCGAACAAAAGCCTGAATAGAAAGTGTATGTAGGCACGAGGCTGGGCCCCGGTCGAAGAGGTAAGTTAATTGATTATTTAAAGGCTAACGCAGACTGCTTTGCGTGGTCCCACTCAGATATGAGAGGCATCCCACCAGAAGTGATCACTCATAAACTAAATGAAAATCTATACTTCGTACATGTTAAGCAGAAGAAAAGAAATCAAGGACCATTCAAGAACCAATTGATCGACGAAGAGGTACAGAAACTCTTGAAGATTGGTTCGATACGAGAGGTAACGTACCCTAACTGGCTAGCAAACACCGTGGTAGTACCTAAAAAGAATGGAAAATGGAGACTATGCGTAGATTATACTGACTTAAATAAATCATGCCCCAAAGATTCATTCCTATTGTCACATATAGATCAAATGATTGATGCAACAGCAGATCATGAATTATTAAGATTTTTAGATGCATATTCTGGTTATAATCAGATTAAAATGGATCCCTCAGATGAGGAAAGAACTTCCCATTACAAACAGGGGGACTTACTATTATAAAGTTATGCCTTTTGGCTTGAAAATGCTGGAGCCACCTATCATAGGTTAGTGACTAAAATGTTCCAAGAACATCTTTCAAAGACGATGGAAGTCTATATTGATGATATGTTGGTAAAATAAACACAAGCA
>ML351495.1:0-20382 GCA_005239505.1 Nicotiana paniculata | reverse complement strand
GCTTTCATTGTAATATAATTTAAGACTGGACTGTACGTTTAATTTCTGTTTTATTCACGTTCCGGAAAATTCGAGCTTACATTTTGTCTGTGCTGCCATGATATTAAACAAAAGAATGTATATAAAAACTATATAATCATCCCGTTTTGGATTTTGTTTTTTGGAAAAAAAAATGGTTATCTCAAATTCAGTGGAGTTTCAACACGAATCAGTAGATTATCTTCAATTTATCTTGTATCTCATAAATTTGCAAAAAATCGATGTATACATATGCGTGAACTCTAAAAATTTAGATGCATGAGATTAGTTTGTTAAGAATTGTTAAGGATTACTGGTCAAAAAATTAATAAAAACCGCATAGGGTAGGGTCTGTGTTAGAAGTCATAAAATTCTGGAAAGAACAGAGTGATTCCAGCTTGTCCACTAGTATCAGATTTAACAAAATAACATATTTAGATATCTGAATTTCATAAGTATATATATATCTGAACGAACAAGGGATATTCTGATTCCCACGTTTTTCATCATGGGCTAAAAACAAATTCTTTTCAGAACTAGTAGTCCTATCACAAGGAGAGCTGACTTAGGATGGCCTGATGTGATAAAACGGGGCTAGATGAGGCCATAGACTATAAGATGTTCTTTTAGAACAACAAATATCGTTTAGGAGATCTTCTAGGTAGAATGAATACCTTTAGTTCGAAATTTTTGACAAAAAAATCAAATATTATACCGAACCTACCTAACCAACACTCGGGAGCGACAACACATGTCCCCGTCTTCAACTTCAAATTATAATAAAATTCACATGTTGTAATTACGGGTGCATTTCATGTGGCGTAATTATAACATGTCTAAAAAAATAACAAGTGCACACCATTGTGACTTGTTTTCAAGATAAGTCCATAAATATTAAAAGCGGCTGAAAAGTGAGAAAGATAAAACGCACAATATGCTAAAAATATGTAAATAATCAGATAATTTAGGTCAAATATTAATAGTTAAGCGACCGTGCTAGAACCACGGAGCTCGGGAATGCCTAACAACTTCTCCCGGGTTAACAAAATTCCTTACTTGGATTTCTGGTCGCAGACAAATTAAAACAGAGTCAAAATTTCCTCGGTTTGGGATTTCAATAAATAAATGGTGTCCCGGAACACCGTAAAAAAAATCCGGGTGGCGACTCTGAAAACTAAAATAAATCCCAAAACCGAATAATGTCACTTTAATTGGAAAAACTCCCATACTACCCCTTCATCAATCCGGAGGGTAGTCGGAAAAAGGAGGTGTGACAAGAGTGATGAGAGAGTGAGTTAAGAGGAAGAAGAAATGAGAATAGGGAAAAATGGGGGCCAAATTTCTGATCTTGAGGCCTTACATACATGGAGTGGAGAGTGAATTGGAACCCTTAGATCAAAGTGATATGAACGGATGAGATTTAATCTCACTTCACTTATCAAAACGACGTAGTTTTGAGGCGTCTCTCATACCACAAACCTGGACCGGATCCTGGGCCGCCGATTTTGGTCAAAATTCGGCCGATTTTGTCTTTAAAATGGCTAGCTCAATCCTTTATCCCCTTTATCAACTATTTAAAATAAACTAATTCTAAAAAATAAAAAATAAAACATAAAAATACACACTCAATAATACTAAAAGATATAATCTAAGAGAAAAAAGAAGAAAGAGCAAAAAATAAGGCATTTACAACTGCCCTTCTTTGCTCGAGAACATGAAGAATTTTCGTGCAATGATAGTGAATGTCATGACTAATTTTGCTCACCATGACTCTAATGAAAGCATTTTTGAAAAAGAAGACTGAACCTTGCTTCCGAGGTTGCCTACATATCCTTGTCTATAAAGCAATCATGTCAGTGTAGTTCTGAGAAAATTTGGTAGCTGGGACTATGGAAAACTAGAGCTAAGACTGTTGCTGCTACTGTTGTTGTTGTTACTGTTACTTGTTGCTTAGATAAAAATAAGAAGAGAACTACATATTCCTACAAGCTAAGAATTACAAAATTCCTATCTATGTGTCTTTTGGAGTCAAATCTTGATTCTTGACTTGTTCGCTTGTGTTGACCTTAGATTGTATCTTGATTTTCTTTGAAGAAAAGATTATGACTCAATCTCGATTGCTTGCTTTCTGGATCAAAATTTGAGAAGATGAATCTTGAGAAAATGGGTTGCTGACACATTGTCAAAGTTAACTCCAACTATCCTGTGATCGTCCTTCTGATGATAACTGAAACTGCAAGCTCTGATCGTCACAACATGTGCTCTGCAGCGGGGCATGCAAAGCCATCAACGACGAACAAAACGAACAAATTTTTTTTGCCCCAGTTTGGGATAGGAAAATTTTGTGAGTTATCAGCGAAAATATAAACTATCTAATTTAATGAAAGGCAGACAAAAACAGTAGTATAAACAAGCTGAAAGAGATAAAAATTTTAACGAGGGATTGTGTACTCTACATTACCAAGACGATATGTAACCAGGTGTTGATACCCTATATTATTGAAAGGGAAGGTAACCAGGGTTGGTACCTTGTATTACTAAAAGGGAATGTAACCAGGGGTTGGCACCCTGTATTACTGAGAAGGAGTGTAACCAGGGGTTGGTACCCTGTATTACTGAAAGGAGTGCAACCAGGTGTTTGTACCCTGTATTACTTAAAGGAGTGTAACTAGGGGTTGGCACCTTGTATTACTGAGGAGTGGTGTAACCAGGGGTTGGTACCATGTATTACTAATAAAGTATTGAATCCCTCCAGGTGAAAAGGTTCTACCTAAGTTAAGCTACGTAAAACACCCTAGCAAAAAGTACTTCTACCAGGAATTATAAGTTGGATCCCCCGGGCGAAAAGGTTCCACCTGAATTGAGCTACGTAAAACAGCCTGAGCAAAGAGTGGTTCTACCCGAAAATATCAGCTGGATCCCCCTAGGCGAAAAGGTTCCATCCGGGTTAAGCTACACAAAACAACCTGAGCGAAGAGTACTTCTACCCGAAAATATTAGCCGGATCCCCCTAGGCGAAACGGTTCTACCCGGGTTAAGATACACAAAACAACCTGAGTGAAGAGTACTTCTACCCGGAACTATGAGCTGGATCCCCTAGGCAAAAAAGTTCTTCCTAAGTTAAGCTACATAAAACAACCTGGGTAAAGAGTACTTCTACCCGGACCTATCAGCTAGATCCCTCTAGGCGAAAAGGTTCTGCCTGAGTTAAGCTACATAAAACAACTTGAGTGAAGAGTATTTCTAGCCGGAACTATGAGCTGGATCCCCCTAGGCGAAAAGTTTCTGCCTGAGGTAAGCTACGTAAAACAACCTGGGTGAAGAGTACTTCTACCTGGACCTATGAGTTGGATCCCTCTAGGCGAAAAGGTTCTTCTTCTTTTTTTTCAACTATGATACGACATACGGAAGGTTTCCCAACGCCCCTGGGGACTTGAAATATTCTCAAAGATCGATGCAGAAGTTATTAACAGGGAAAAGGTGTAAAGAACCTTGAACTGAATTACAACTTTTGGAACCGTTTCTACAAAAAAATGGCAAAATAAAACAAAATGCTGCCCTAGTTTTGGAGTATAGGGAATATGGATTTTTTGTTATGATGGGACCGAACCCAGGGTAAGGCTGCTTACGTATCCTTTCGGAATAAGGTCGGGCACAGTTCAATAACTCAGAAGATTTCTTGTTTGGCTTCTTATTTTATCTTTTTTGTTGCAAGCACACAGGTTCCATAAAGTGAAAAACAAAGAAGAGAAATACAACTCAAAAGAGTTAACAAAAGGGTGACACCTATTTGGAATAGCGAGCAATGATAGCCTTCATCATCTCGATCAGAGAAAATTGTGCGCAAAAGTTCCACAGTGGGTATATATCAGAAATAATATCTTTTGGCTGCATTTGCGTTAATATTCATGTCTGGTACCCGTCCTTCTTCATCTACCAAGCGAAAGCCCCTTTTGGTAACACTTTCTTGATGATGTAAGGTCCTTGCCATTTTGGGGTGAACTTTCCTATAGTTTCTACTTGGTGTGGAAGAATGCGTTTCAGAACGAATTGGCCTACCTCGAAGTGCCTCGGGCTCACTTTCTTGTTGTAAGCGCGTGCCATTCTTTGCTAGTGTAACTGGCCCAAGCACACTGCTGCTAGCCGTTTTTCATCAATCAACATTAGTTGTTCTAATCGGGTCTTTACCCATTGTGTATCTTCAATCTCCGACTCGACAACGATCCGAAGAGAGGGAATTTCAACTTCAGCCGGTATTACAGCTTCCGTTCCATTATACCAACAGATAAGGAGTTGCACCGACAGATGTGCGAGTAGTCGTGCTGTATCCCAAAAGGGCAAAAGGCAACTTTTCATACCATTGTCTGGAACCTTGGATCATCTTCCTAAGAATCTTCTTGATGTTCTTATTCGCCGCTTCACGACTCCATTGGCTTTTGGCCGGCAAGGGGTAGAATGGTGATGCATAATTTTAAATTGCTCTCATACCTCCTTCATCAAATGACTATTTAGATTGGTTGCATTGTCAGTGATCATGGTCTTTGGGATACCAAAGCGACAGATGATGCTGGAATGACCAAAGTATACCTCTGGTTTCTTGGTGACTGCTTTGAAAGTGACGGCCTCCACTATTTGGTGAAGTAATCAATTGGAACCAAAAATATATGCATATTTGAAGACTTTGGCTCGATTGGCCCAATTATATACATTCCCCAAGCAACAAAGGGCGAAAGAGAGGACATGGGATGCAACTCCGAAGGTGGCAAGATAGAAAGAACACATAACTATACTCAACAACTTAACTTATAATCAACTAAGAGAAACCCAGAACCTAATGACTAAAATTAACAAAATGATGCACTGACTAATGAAGATATTCATGAAACTCACAATTTTAAATAAAAATGAAATCAAAATCACTAAACATGAAATCAAGACTCAAACGACTAACGCAAAGCAAAAACATATTAACATTGAGGCAACAAAAACTTGAAACATGGATGAAAAGATTTGAGTTCAAGTTTATACCAAATTCAGGGGCATGTGTGGCCAAATAGATCAACGAGAACATGCCGGGGGGCCTCGGGCAGCGGTTGTCCGACCTTGAAACGCTCGTTTCATTGTGGTAGACGTTAAATTAAATGAATTCAGCATCATACTACAAAGAAACGAGTGTTTTTGGGTCATGGCTAGGCTAAAATAGAGGAGAAGTGGTATGACAATGGTGTGGCAATGGAGGCGGGACAGTTGGGTGGCCGTCGGAGGAGGCTGGCAGGCGGCGGTGCATTTTTTGGGGTGAAATTATAGGGAAAGTTCACGTTTATATAGGTTTTGTAGGGCTGGGTGTCCGCATTTGTCACGAATTTGAGAAATAAAAGAGGAAATTTTGGGTGGCTAGGGTTTCGGATTTTTCCAGATTTGTGGAGTTTGGAGAGGATTCGGGGATTTGGGATTTGGATATGGAAAGAAGAGGAAGAGACAAGGAGATGGTGAATAAATGGGGTTGATTGGCGATGGTCCGCTGCCGGTGGGCGATTTTCGGTCGGCGGAGCCACCGTGGGGTGCGGCAGAGAGGCAGAGAGACGAGAGAGTGATGAGAGAGTGAGGAGAGAGGAAGAAGAAATGAGAATAAGGAAAAATGGGGGCCAAATTTCTGATCTTGAGGCCTTATATACATGGAGTGGAGAGTGAATTGGAACCCTTAGATCAAAGTGATATGAACGGACGAGATTTAATCTCACTTCACTTATCAAAACGACGTAGTTTTAAGGCGTCTCTCATACCACAAACCTGGACCGGATCCCGGGCCGCCGATTTTTGTCCAAATTGGGCCGATTTTGTCCTTAAAATGGCTAGCTCAATACTTTATCCCCTTTATCAACTATTTATAATAAACTAATTCTAAAAAATAACCTTTATCAACTATTTATAATAAACTAATTCTAAAAAATAAAAAATAAAAGATAAAAATACACACTCAATAATACTAAAAGATATAATCTAAGAGAAAAAAAAGAAAGAGCATTTACAACTGCCCCTCTTTGCTCGAGAACATGAAGAGTTTTCATGCAATGATAGTGAATGCCATTACTAATTTTGCTCACTATTACTCTAATGAAAGCATTTTTGAAAAAGATGACCGAACCTTGCTTCCGAGGTTGCCTACATATCCTTGGCTATAAAGGAATCAGGTCGGTGTAGTTCTAAGAAAATTTGGTAGCTGGGACTATTGAAAAATGGAGTTAAGACTGTTGCTGCTACTGTTGTTGTTGTTACTGTTACTTGTTGCTTAGATCAAAAGAAGAAGAGAACTACATATTCCTACAAGCTAAGAGTTACAAAATTCCTATCTATGTGTCTTCTGGAGTCAAATCTTGATTCTTGACTTGCTTGCTTGTGTTAACCTTAGATTGGATCTTGATTTTCTTTGAAGAAAAGATTATGACTCAATCTCGATTGCTTGCTTTCTGGATCAAAATTTGAGAAGATGAATCTTGAGAAAATGGGTTGCTGACACATTGTCAAAGTTAACTCCAACTATCCTGTGATCGTCCTTCTAATGATAACTGAAACTGCAAGCTCCGATAGTCACAACATGTGCTCTGCGGAGGGGAATGCAAAGCCATCAAAGACGAACAAAACAAACAAAAAAATTTTGGCCCAGTTTGGACTAGGAAAATTTTGTGAGTTATCAGCGAAAATATAAACTATCTAATTTATTGAAAGGCAGACAAAAACAGTAGTATAAACAAGCTGAAAGAGATAAAAATTTTAACGAGGGATTGTGTACTCTACGTTACCAAGAGGATATGTAACCAGGTGTTGATACCCTGTATTATTGAAAGGGAAGGTAACCAGGGTTGGTACCTTGTATTACTGAAAAGGAATGTAACCAGGGGTTGACACCCTATATTACTAGAGAGGAATGTAACCAGGGGTTGGCTCCCTGTATTACTAAGAAGGAGTGTAACCAGGGGTTGGTACCCTGTATTGTGCAACTAGGTGTTTGTACCCTGTATTAATTAAAAGAGTGTAACTAGGGGTTGGCACCCTGTATTACTGAGGAGTGGTGTAACCAGGGGTTGGTACCCTGTATTGTGCAACTAGGCGTTTGTACCCTGTATTAATTAAAAGAGTGTAACTAGGGGTTGGCACCCTGTATTACTGAGGAGTGGTGTAACCAGGGGTTGGTACCATGTATTGCTAATAAAGTGTTTAATCCCTCTAGGCGAAAAGGTTCTACCTAAGTTAAGCTACGTAAAACACCCTAGCGAAAAGTACTTCTTCCAGGAATTATAAGTTGGATCCCCCGGGCGAAAAGGTTCTACCTAAGTTAAGCTACGTAAAACACCCTAGCGAAAAGTACTTCTTCCAGGAATTATAAGTTGGATCCCCCGGGCGAAAAGGTTCTACCTAAGTTAAGCTACGTAAAACACCCTAGCGAAAAGTACTTCTTCCAGGAATTATAAGTTGGATCCCCCGGGCGAAAAGGTTCTACCTGAATTGAGCTACGTAAAACAGCCTGAGCAAAGAGTGGTTATACCCGAAAATATCAGCTGGATCCCCCTAAGAGAAAAGGTTCCACCCGGGTTAAGCTATACAAAACAACCTCAGTGAAGAGTACTTCTACCCGGAAATATTAGCTGGATCCCCCTAGGCGAAAAGGTTCTACCCGGGTTAAGATACACAAAACAACCTGAGCGAAGAGTACTTCTACCCGGAATTATGAGCTGGATCCCCAAGGCAAAACGGTTCTTCCTAAGTTAAGCTATGTAAACAACCTAGGTAAAGAGTACTTCTACCCGGAAGTATGAGCTGGATCCCTCTAGGCGAAAAGATTCTGCCTAAGTTAAGCTAAATAAAACAACCTGAATGAAGAGTATTTCTAGCCGTAACTATGATCTCGATCCCCCTAGGCAACAAGTTTCTGCCTGAGTTAAGCTACGTAAAACAACCTGGGTGAAGAGTACTTCTACCTGGAACTATGAGCTGGATCCCTCTAGGTGAAAAGGTTCTGCCTGAGTTAAGCTACATAAAACAACCTGAGCGAAGAGTGATTCTACCCAGAACTATGAGCTGGATCCCCCTAGGCGAACGGTTCTACCTGAGTTAAGCTATGAAAATGGGAGGTATAAACATTAGTGATGAATGCTGAAAATAAAAGAAAAATGCAGATTTTAAGGAGCTTACGTTTGGTGTCATTTGTCCTTTAAGAATCGCCATTCTGCACTTCTTTGTTACTCCTTCAAACAAGAAAAATTTGTGAGTTTTCAAAGTGGTGGTTGGTTTTTGGCCTTGATGCCCTGTTGTAGTTTGAATTCACGGAAACTCCGTTGTTGAAGAACTGATTCTATCAGTGTGGTACTGAGGTGCTCGGATACTCTATTTTGTATTCTGGAGACGTTGTTTTTCGACGTTTCCCATGACTGTTTCATACTCGGATGTCCATGGTACCGCTAACCCTTGTCTCTAAGGCAAGGCAATTTCTCCTTTTAAAATCAAACTTAGTTGTCTTTTATCCAGTACCAGTTTGTACCCGTAGTGCTTATCAACTTTTCTCATGAAGCAGGTCTTGCTTAGGCGACCTTTTCAGTTTCTTTGAGACACTTTGTTCGCCTTATCAAATGAGTCACAGATGGATTTGCTTTCGTCAAAGCCATATATGCCCCAAATTGTTCTCGATATTACAGGGAAACTGTAGCTAGTTTTTCAGCCATTTCTTTGCTTCGATTTTGATGCAAGATTAGACTGAAGGGGACTCAAACAAAAATTATGGGTAAAAATAGAAGAATAATTGAAAATAGAATTGTGCTTAAACAAAAGGTGTCCCTTTCTGGGAAAGGAATAGGGAAACTTATCTGGAGGTATGTGCCAACTTCAATGAATCATAACATGCATTTTGGACTGGACGCATGATCCTTCTAAGCTGTCTAATTCTCAAAATACATAGCAAATGTTCATCTTGAAATGGTCTTGGTTGTGCTCATGCAGGGGTATCAAAGACCCTCATTCGGCTAGTAGTGCCCTTCGCGGGTTTTCGCGAACTGACCACTCTCATTTCTCTACTCATTGTTGCCTTATGGTGCCCATTTGAGTTTTCACCAATAAGATTCTCTCATTTCTCTGCTCACTGTCACCTTACAATGCCCATACGGGTTTTCACTGATACGACTCTCTCATTTCTTCTTCTTTTTTTTTTTAACTAAGATACGACATACGGAAGGTTTCCCAACGCCCTTGGGGACTTGAAATATTCTCAAAGATCGATCAGAAGTTCTTAACAGGGAAAAGGTGTAGAGAACCTTGAACTGAATTACAACTTTTGGAACTGTTTCTAAAGAAAAACCGCAAAATAAAACAAACTGCTGCCCTAGTTTTGGAGTATAGGGAATATGGATTTTTCGTTGTGATCGGACCAAACCCAGGGTAAGGCTGCTTACGTATCCTTTCAGAATCAGGTCGGGCGCAGTTCAATAACTCAAAAGATTTGTTGTTTTGCTTCTTTTTTTATCTTTTTTTTCTTCTCTTTTTGTTTGTTGCAAGTACACACGTTCCATAAAGTGAAAAACAAAGAAGACAAATACAACTCAAAAGAGTTAACAAAAGGGTGACACCTATTTGGAATAGCGAACAATGATAGCCTTCATCATCTCGATTAGAGAAAATCGTGCGCAAAATTTCCATAGTGGGTATATATCATAAATAATATCTTTTGGCTGCATTTGCATTAATAGTCATGTCTGGTACCCGTCCTTCTTCATCTACCAAGTGCAAAGCCCCTTTTGGTAACACTTTCTTGATGATGTAAGGTCCTTGCCAGTTTGGGGCGAACTTTCCTATAGTTTCTACTTGGTGTTGAAGAATGTGTTTCAGAACGAATTGGCCTACCTCGAAGTGCCTCGGGTGCACTTTATTGTTGTAAGTGCGTGCCATTCTTTGCTGGTATAACTGGCCAAAGCACACTGTTGCTAGCCGTTTTTCATCAATCAACATTAGTTGTTCTAATCGGGTCTTTACCCATTATGTATCGTCAATCTCCGACTCGACAACGATCCGAAGAGAGGGAATTTCAACTTCAGCCGGTATTACAGCTTCCGTTCCATTATACCAACAGATAAGGAGTTGCACCGACAGATGTGCGAGCAGTCGTGCGGTATCCCAAAAGGGAAAAAGGAAACTTTTCATGCCATTGTCTGGAACCTTGGATCATCTTCCTAAGAATCTTCTTGATGTTCTTATTTGCCGCTTCAATGGCTCCATTGGCTTTTGGCCGGCAAGGGGTAGAATGGTGATGCATAATTTTAAATTTCTCGCATACCTCCTTTATCAAATGACTATTTAGATTGGTTGCATTGTCAGTGATCATGGTCTTTGGGATACGAAAGCGACAGATGATGCTGGAATGACCAAACTATACCACTGCTTTCTTGGTGACTGCTTTAAAAGTGACGGCCTCCACCCATTTGGTGAAGTAATCAATTGCAACCAAAATGAATATATGCCTATTTGAAGCCTTTGGCTCGATTGGCCCAATTACATACATTCCCCAAGCAACAAAAGGCCAACGAGAGTACATGGGATGCAACTCCGAAGGTGGCAAGTCAATCAGGTCACCATGAATCTGGCATTGGTGACACTTGCGCACAAAAATGAAGCAATCTCGCTCCATGGTAAGCCAATAATACCCTACCCGCAGAATCTTCGTCGCCAAAACATATCCATTCATGTGAGGTCCCCTGAATGCACTTCACTCATGATCCGCTCAGCTTTTGTGGCATCTATGCATCTCAACAAGTTCAAATCTAGGGTCCTTTATAACAAAATTTACCCATTCAAGAAGAAACTGACGGCGAGCCGCTTTATAATTCTTTTTTGATCTCCCTTGGCATGCTTTGGGTATTCCCTTGTTTTCAGGAATCATTTTATGTCATGATACCATGGTTCACCATGTGGTACTATCTTAATAGAGTTGCAGTAACCGTGTTGATTCCGAGCTTGGATTTCCAATGGATCAATATGAGTGTTGCCTGGATAAGGGAGCATCGAGGCTAAGGTAGCCAAGGCGTCAGCTAGCTCGTTGTGAAACCTGGGAATGTACCTGAACTCGATGGTTTTGAATCTTTTCCTCAGGTCTTTCACACAGTGTCTGTATGGAATAAGCTTGATGTCTCGAGTTTCCCGTTCACCTTGGGCTTTCCGGATAAGTAAGTCAGAATCTCTCATAACCAATAGTTCATGCCCATCCAGATTGAGGACCATTTTCAGACCCATGATACAAGCTTCATATTCTGCCGTATTATTGGTACATAAGAATCTAAGTCGGGCCGTTGCAGGGTAATGTTATCCAATAGCTGAGATAGGGATTGCCCCGATACCGACTCTTTTGATATTTTCAGCCCCATCAAAATACATTTTCCACATGTGGTTGTCATCCGGAACTACTTCCTCTATTGAGTTGACCTCTTCATATGGGAAGTATGTGCTCAGTGGCTTGTAATCATCATCAACTGGATTCTCTGCCAAATGATCTCCCAAACGCCTCTGCTTTCATTGCAATGCGAGTGACATAGACGATATCGAACTCTGTGAGCAGAATCTGCCATTTTGCGAGCCTGCCCGTGGGCATTGTCTTTTGAAAGATGTACTTAAAAGGATCCATTCTAGATATGAGGTAAGTAGTGTAGTACAAGAGATAATTCCTCAGCTTCTGAGCGACCCAAGTCAAGGCACAACATGTCCTTTCTTAAAGGGTGTACTTGACCTCATAATTGGTGAACTTCTTGCTCAAATAATAGATTGCTTGTTCCTTTTTGCCTGTTGTATCATGTTTCCCCAGAACACATCCAAATGAATTATCCATTATCGATAGATATAAAAACAAAGTCCTACCGGGTTCAGGTAGGACGAGTACAGGGGGTTTTGACGGATAATCTTTGATCCTGTCAAAAGATTTTTGGCTATCATCCATCCACTTTATAGCCGTCATTTTTCAACAACTGAAAGATGGGCTCGCATGTGGTTAGGAGCTGAGGAATGAACCTACTGATGTAGTTCAACCTCCCGAGCAAACTCATGACTTCCTTTTTGTTCTTCGGAGGTGGTAAATCTCGAATGGACTTTATCTTAGATGGATCCAATTCGATGCCTCTCCGACTGACTATAATACTGAGGAGTTTCCCAGATGCAACCCCAAATGCACACTTGAATGGATTAAGCTTAAGGTCATACCTTCGAAGCCATTCAAAGAACTTTTACAAATTGCGCACGTGATCAGCCTGTGTCTTTAATTTTATGATGACATCATCGACATATACTTTGATCTCTTTGTGCATCATGTCGTGGAAAATGGTGGTCATGGCTCTCATGTAAGTTGCCCATGCATTCTTCAAACCGAATGACATGACCCTGTAACAATAAGTACCCTATGGAGTGGTGAAAGAGGTCTTTTCTGCATCATCCTCTTCCATTAGAACCTGGTGGTACCCAGCATAGAAATCCACAAAAGACTGTATCTCATGCTTTGCGCAATTATCTACGAGAATGTGGATGTTTGGCAAAGGAAAATTATCCTTTGGACTTGCTTTGTTTAAGTCTGTGTAGTCAACACAGACTGTAGTTTTCCATCCTTCCTTGGCACATGCACAACATTTGCCACCCAGGTGGTGTATCGGACAACTCTGACCACATTGGCGCTAAGTTGTTTCATTATTTCCTCTTTGATTTTATCACTCATGTATGTTTTAAATTTTCGTTGCTTTTGTTGGACTGGTGGAAAATCAGGATACGTGGGAAGCTTATGAACCACTAGATCTGAACTTAAACCCGGCATGTCATCATAAGACCAAGCAAACACATATCTGTATTCAAATTAAAGTTGAATCAAGGCATCTCTGGGTTTTTTTTCAGTGTGAATGCTTATCTTTGTCTCTCTAACATCTTCATGATTTCCAATATTAATGGTCTCAGTTTCATTGAGGTTGGGTTTAGACTTGTTTTCAAATTGTTCCAACTCTTTTTTTATTTCCTCAACAGCCTCATCTTCGTCATATTCTACCTCTTGATGCATTATTTCGAAATGAGACAGCTTTTTAAGATCTAGGCGTGAATTCCGCATGCATGTCATGTTATTAAAGTCGGCATTAACAAAACAAGACTCCTTATTTATGGGGAGAGGAGTTGCTTCCCAATTGTTGAGCATGGTTTCTGGGCCAATTAGTTGCATATCGGCACGACTAGTTCCTTTATCAGCCTGGATCATATTCACTTCAGAAAACATCTGGCTGAGTCCATGGCAAATTTCATCAATGTTTGCCTGCGCCGAGGAATGTTGACTTTCTTGGAGTCGTGGCTTGACAAAAGTGTAGAAAATGTGAGATAGGTTGTTGTAAGACCCATCCATGCTTTTTGCGGTGCTTGGCTTTGTCTTCGTCTGCTTGTGTTGACCTGAAGCCTAAACCAAAAGTACCATGGTTACTGAACGGAGAAATGGGCTCCAAAATTCCTTGCAACAATTCCCCCAAGCCTTTTCCTGGCTCATAACCTTGCCTCAGCATAAGTGCAGCCACCATTATAGATGTGGCAGAAAGACGAGGATGCAGAATGGACTTTCCTTCCTCAACATGGGCCACAACAACCACTTGAAAAGCCTAATAGACAGTAGACTCATACCTTTCCTTGGCCTGAATACAGGGGAATAATGGGTCTTTATAAATGGACGACTTGTCTTCCCCATGAACAATAATCTCTTACCTATCATGTTCGAATTTGAGCATCTCATGCAAGCTGGATGACGCAACTCGGGCTTTATGGATCCATGGCCTTCCAAGAAGAAAGTTGTAATAATCATCCATGTCCACTACTTGGAAGACAATATCAAAATCAACCGGCCTAATCGTCATGGTAAGGTTGATCTCCCCAAGGGTATCTCTCACTGAGCCGTCAAAAGCCCGTATGCGTACATTGCTGGGTCAGATTCTGTTTGTATTTATCTTTATGCTTTGCAAGGTGGAGAGAGGTCATAGGTCTACGCCAGAGCCTCCATCAACCATGACTCGCTTTACGTAGTGCCCCCTCACATTTAGCAGTCAAGTGTAAAGCCCTGCTGTGCTCAGTTCCTTCTTCGGGGACTTCATCATCTGTAAAGGTGATTCTGTTCACCTCAAAAAATATGTTGGCCATCTTCACTACCCGATTCACTGTGTTCTTCTCTCAGACATGTGCCTCGTTCAAAATCTTGATTAGCACACGAGCATGCTCTTTTGAATGTATAAGCAGAGATAGTAGAGAAATTTGGGAAGGAGTCTTTCTCAGCTGGTCAATGATTGAGTAATCCTGAACTTTCATCTTTTTCAAAAACTCTTCTGCCTCTTCTTCAATGATCGGTTTCTTTATTGGCAATTGGCCTTCTATGTTTTTCTTGGACTATCAACTCTTCTGGAGAGTAACACCTCCCTGATCAAACCAAACCTCCAGTTTCCCCCACTTCTTCTATGATTTCCTTGCCTTTGTAAGTCATCACAGTTTTGTTGTAGTTCCAAGAAATGGTTTTCGTGTTCGTGACAGGGGGTTGCATGACAGGTTTGATTGTGATTGGCTCTTTTATACCCATCGTACCACCCTGATTCTGCTTTATGTTAGGGTAGCCTCCAAGGACATACAACCTTGGGATTGGAACATTGGAGAGAACTTCCAATATCGAGACCTTGGGATCAAATAAAGTTACCTTTTCTAAGCTCGGGGCGCCTTTCACAATCAACGGCACATCTCGGCTTGGACCGACTTCCAGCTTTGTTCCCTCTTGAATCGTTCCTGCTGTCATTTCTGCTCCACCAATCGGCTTGTATTCTTGATCTTGGCCAATCATTCCCAAAAAGTGAACATCATTGTGTACTGACAAGGGTTTGTTGGTCACATTAGGAGGGTCCTCGTTATTTGTGACTACAATCAGTTTTTCAGAAATTAGTTTTTCTATGGCTCTTTTCAGAGTCCAACAGTCGTCAGTGATATGCCCCCGGCACCTGAATGATATTCACATCCAGAATTTTCTTGAAATACATGTGAATCAGTATGCATATGGTGGGGATTGATAGGTCCAATCATGCCTATTTGCTTCAGCTTCTAGAATAGACTAGAGTATGATTCAGCCTATGAAGTTTATGTTTTTTCCGGTCGCTGCTATCGATCATAATCCTATCTGGAACGAGCATTGTAGGGTGCCCGAAAATTTTGCTGCTAAGGTCGGGGGATCCTTGGAGCTGGTGCCCGTACTTGCTGATTGGGAGGCCGAGCATAGGATTGAGCATTGAACATTGTATACTGTGGTTGGCCCAGAGTATTGAGGAATTGGCGGAGGATAATAATGTTGAGGGTAGCTGGATTTCCCCTGATGAACTTGCACTTAAGGGTGTGATGCCCCTCTTTGAACTTCCCTGGATCTCGAATTCATCATGGACCCTTCATCTCTCTTCTTTCTATTTGCCAAGCTTCCCGACCCATTTTGGAAAGCTTGGGTAGTGGCTTTGAGATCAGCTTGACTTACAATTCTGCTAGTCTTGAGGCCACTTTCGACCATCTCCCCTATTTTGATTGCTTCTGCAAAAGGTCTACCCATCGCGGAATCATGTTCTAAAAGTAATCAGGCACTTGAGCCTCCAGAAAAATAGTGATCAACTCGTGGTTATCCATGGGTGGCTTGACTCTAGCCGTTTGATCCCTCCACTTGATTTCATACTCCCTAAAGGTTTAAGTCGGCTTTTTCTTCATATTGGACAGGGAATTGTGATCTGGTGCAATATCAATGTTGTACTGGAATTGTTTGACGAAGGCCTTTCCACAAAATAAGCCATCAGTAATTCTTCTTTTCCACCTGCACCCTTCAGCTGGTTGCAGTACCTTTTCAAGTGGGCAATAGGGTTTCCGTGTCCATCATACTTCTCAAATTTGTGGGTCTTGAACCCTGGTGGTAAATGGATGTGAGGAGTCTGATTATATGAAGCCAAGACCCTGAAAACCATATTTGGAGAGTAGTATTGGCTATCGTAAGCATGAGATGGTGGCTCGTTGTTTGGCCTTATCACAAGAGTTGGTGGCGGGATTGTATATACCGGTGCTCCAAACACAACAAGAGGGGTGTTCCTGACCGGTGCGGCTAGAGGTCGCACATTAGAGGTACCAAAGGCGGCATGGAAGCTGTAGTTTTGCACATACCATGGTGGTAGAATGTGATCGCTCGTTGCATGGAGCGGTGGTTGAGTAGCCAGGGGTATGGTGGAAGCTCCTTCTGAGGGACCCTGAGGCGGAGGCTGATCGGAGACCCAAGCCTGATATATATTAGACAATTGTTGTTTTAATCTTCTTACTTCCTCCGGCTCTTGCTCAACTGACTGACCATGGGGGTCGTCACTGACCAACTCTATTTCATAATTATTAGCCATCGGTACCTTTCCTTTAGATCTGGTGAAGTAATGACATGTTGCCAGATTCACCACAAACCAACCACCTTAAGCTTACTATATAAGAGACAAAAAACGTGTTAGGGTTAAGCATTTTACATATATCAATCACACGTAATATGCCATGTTCCTAACATTGTCAGCATTTCTAACATTCTTTTGGAAGGCTTCATGTTTCATCCCGACTTATAAGGCTGCTGCTTATTGACGCTCCCAATTAATTTTTTTTCTCTCTTTCTCATTTTTTTCGCTTTTCTTTTCCCTCGCCTAATTTTGTTTCCTTATTTTAAACTCATTGAAATATTTCGATCGAACCTTTTAGAGGTTGCCTACGTATCATGTTGCCACATGAATCAGTATATTACGTAGTTCAGGGAAACGACTTTGTTATTTTTTTTTACAAAACAAACATCTTTTTGGTTACAAAATATTTTTCATTGATTTCAATTTTTTTTATACAAGACTCAATAACAAGAATTAGATAAAGATAACCATTTAAACAAGACTAGTTTTTACTCAAACAGACTTTTTAAGACAAAAGGGAAAATAACAAGGCTCAAAACAACAAAAGACTCTCACAGACTTAAAAACCTCAAAGAAATTGTCAAAGTGGACTGCCAACTTAAAAAAAAATCTTCAGGAGCATAACTCATGCGCTCGTGATCACGAACTACCCTGAATTAGGCTTCTCTCTCTTCCTATTGCTGAGAGGTTGTGGATATGTTCTTCTTCTGAATTTGGGCTCTAAGTGCTTGCTTCTCTCATGCCCACTGAGCTTTCTCTTTCTCAAAAGCATCATATAGCAGATCCCTGTCTACTTTAACGATGCCTAGCTCTTCGTGTAGTGCTCTGAAGGCAGATTCATAATCTCTTTTCATCTCTTCCATAGCCAGCCCAACTCTATTTTAAATCTTAGTCTCCCACTCTGCGGTGCTCTTCACGACTATCCCCGGTCTATCTGCGATAGCATTTTAATTATAAAACCACTCAAGATAAGAAGGATTCAGCTCACCCCGCTCTCTATCTGCCACACTGGTACCACCCTCGAGTATCTTAGTGCCATTCCAAACATGTGGAGCATAAGCTTCATGAATGGGATCCTCTGATGTTGCTTCCCAGATAAAGTTTTCCATAGCCTCTACCGGGGGCACTATTTACTTGTGACCCAACCGATGTAGAACTCTCATGGGAGCATATGGCTGATAACCTCGAATCCCCATCAAGATCAGAAATGGATGGAAAGATGACTTATATATGACATATTCTGCGGTGAACCAAAGATAGTTCCATGTAATCTGATCATCTGTTAAGGAGTGGAGATACGCCCTCCAATCATGGACACTTTCTGGAAAACTGCGAATCTCCAACTCACTTTTCAATCTAGCATTATACTGGCGAACAGATTGCCCTAACAAGTACGGTGGTCTACCTGATAAGGAAGAAGGAAAAGATAATCCATGAACCACATCTGGAGCATGAGGTTGCAACCTTCAAAGAAACCGTTTCCTTCCCAGCACATGGTCGACGAGCGAAAGATATCTGCTAACACCATAGGAATAATGGAGGAATCTTTTCTTTTCATCATGGCTGTGACTATCTCAGATAACCGAATGTTTATCTTCGATCCTCTCTTGGGAAGACCATAAACCCCAAGAAAGCTACAATGAATGCTTTCCGACCATGTTCTTACCATGTGTGTTGGTTTTGTTTATTAATAAGCTTCATCCCATAGTCTAAGAATCCCCCTTCATGTATGTACCTGTCATACAGGAAATCTAGGCCGACCTGTCCTTGGGCCACATGTGCTATCTCGGTGCGGCTGATCCACATCTGGTAAAAACATTCTGACACATGGATAAGCGGGTAAAAACAAATAAAAATTTATTTTTTACGAAAAAAACCCATTTGATACTTCACAAAAAAAAGCTATAAGGTTGACTTGGAAAAAATGGCCAAAACAAGGGACGACACGGCAAAAGCAAAATGACCATTGTCATGAAAATAGCCCTTAGACACTTCCGAGGAAGGTTTAAAGCTTGTCCAGGCAAAATGGTCAAAAATAAAGATGAAATGGTAAAAGGTGTTAAAAATGAGCAAAGTAACCATTATGTACGGACATAGCCCTCCGGCACTTCCGAGGAAGGTTTTAAGGCTATTTCGGCAAAAATGGTTCGACATAAGGGCAAAATGATAAAATATTAGCTATATTTATGAAAACAGCCTTTGGAAGTTCCAAAGAAGGTTTTAAGGTTGTATTGAAAAACATGATCAGACGCAAAGGTCAAAATAATGAAAAGGACAAAAAGCAGCAAAACTATCGATTTATTATTTTTTTTTAAATTGAAAAATATTATGGACACACCGATTTCGAAAGCTCTTGCAAAAATAGGGGCTGAACCCGATGAAGGTTTCCTACGTACCCCACTGGAATGGTGAGAATCGAACCTGCGTAGTTCGAACTTGACCATTTTTTTTTTGACACCTCGTGCCGGATTAGTCCCTTTTTTTAATTTAGTAAAAATGAATTATTTGTACAAAACTGGGGGAATGATTTATTTTTTTTCAAATTCTGCTCAACTAATTTTCTAAAGCCGGTCAACAAGCAAGCCTTCCAATTGATACATCAAGTAGCACATACGTGAACATGGTGATCTCAAAAAGAATACTTGTCTTATACGGACTTGGCCCCTGTGCCGAGCTTCGCTATGTCAAATTCACATGATGCAACAAAATGATCCTACTAGGAATGACAGGCATGTGGCTTGTTCTTCTAGGTTTTAAAAATCCTAGGGGATGAGGTGTATCTAGGTTGGCCATAAAATGAGCGGACAACTCGAGTTGGGAAGGGATAGCGTACCGGGAGCAATACTTCTCCGCCTTAACTACTGGACCCTCCCAGTTCTTAAATATGGGTGACTAATAATCCTTCATCGGGAGCCCAGGTCCGTTGGCTTAATCTCAAAAAAGAATGGGGTGCTTATCCGCGATTCCCGAGATTGTATTCAGAAGACTTAAATGGGTGTGCAAGAAGACAATTTATATAATACATTTCAATAATATCAAAGCGGTAAAGAGCAGACAAGTAGCACATTCGACCCAAATAGATCACAATTATATACAAAATTAGTAAAGCCAAATAAATTCAGTGTACAAACTCGAATTCTTGAATGTTCCCCAGCAGAGTCGCCAGAGCTGTCACACTCCCGATATTGGTTAAGACGAAATTATTTATCTTCAATCCTTTGAGTTATTCATGAATATTTGTGATCGGGTGATTAATTTACTTTAACTATAAAAAGAATCTCTTTTTTCTAATAAGTAATTACTACAAAAGAGTCAAATTTTAAGAATTAGTCTGACTAAACTAACAATTAAAGATTAACTCCAACTATGGTATTATGGGCAATGAGATGTTTATTAGTTGCTACATATATATTGGGCTAGCAGCTTATTTGAGGCAAATATGTGCCTCAACTCATTAATTGGCATTGGGCCAACTGTTATTTAAAGAAAATGAATCAACTTCCTATTAAAGGGGTGTGCTAGCTTGCCTTGAACGAGAATGGGCCAGCAAGTCAGCTCATTGGGCCCTTGTTCTTGTTGTCCCAATCCTATTAATATCAAACATTCAACTAACAACCCTAATCTCAACAACTGACCAAGCAACATGTATNAAAAGACCAAAACATTCTGTCCATTTACAAAAAATCTTCATTAAGCTTTGACATTTTCCTTTTCTACAACATGATCAAGATTGTCATGAAATATTACTCAAAGTCTAAGAGGGAAATACTATGAAGCCAAAAAAAAAAATAGCAAAGTCAAATGTTTAACATTATGATCTCAAGCATGATTTCAAGATTGAAATCTCAACATCCATCCATATTGCAAATTTCCTTGAAGATGCTTCAAA
>ML351494.1:10000-32604 GCA_005239505.1 Nicotiana paniculata | reverse complement strand
GGCCTAACACATATATATTGCTGCGGCGTGCAGCCCGATCCATAACTATCCTCACATACTCGGATCTCGAACTGACTCAGTCATCCTCACAAGCTACTTGGGCAATTAATCTCAACTCACGGGACTCAGCCCAAAATACTTCTCAGAGTTTTCAAAGTAGTGATAATAGTGAAAATAACAACAAGTAGGAAAACATGACTAAGTTCACAATTGTTCTATCAGGATAGTGTGAGAATAGTGTAAAAGTACCTCTGAGGGTCTAAACAGGTCGGCACAAGGCCAAACATGGAAAATACCCCTGAGGGTCTAAACAGGTCGGCACGAGGCCCCAAACATGGCTCACAACCCATAAATAAGTATAAACTTCTGAAAGACAGGATGTCGTAAGGTTTCAAATCGAATACGCGGCTTAATAGTCGCTACGGGACAGACCAAGTCACAATCCCTATCGGTGCACGCCCCCATGCTCGTCACCTAGCATGTGTGTCACCTCATTTACCAAAACAATATCAAATACCGGGGTGTCATACCCTCAGGTTTAGAGTTACATTCGTTACTTACCTCAAAAACAACCCAAAAGCTATCATGTGATGCGCTTGCCCCTCGAATAGGCTCCCAAATGCTCCGAATCTAATCAAAATCAGATTAACATCATCAATATACGCTAACGAAACAAAACCCTATCGAAAGATATAAATTTTAAAACATTTCTCGAAATTCGACAAAATTCGAGTCCCGGGCCCACGTCTCGAAATTCGATAAAAATTACAAAACTAGAATCCTCATTCCCTTACGAGTCTACCCATACCAAATTTTACCGAAATCCGACCTCAATTGTCCACTCAAATCACCAAAAGAATTTTCCAAATTTTCCTCTCATTGTTCCCAACTTTTCTACTTTAATTCCTCAAATTCCAAGCTTAATCCGTCACAAAATAACATAGAAACGAGTTTTTAATCTGGGAAACTTACCTTCACTGAAGACTCTTGAATTCTCTCTTCAATTTGCTCCCAAACTAGCTCAACCCGAATGCAAAAATGGATGAAATGCCCAAAATTTCGCGGAGGCACTTATTTATACTTTCTGTGCGGCTAATCCGCACCTGCAGACCATTATTCGCACCTGAGGTCCCAGGTGCGCGCCTACGAAAATCAACTAACAGTCCAATTCTCGCACCTGCGATGACTCACCTGCACCTGTGACTTCGCAGGTGCGGCCCATGCCTCGCACTTGCGGACTTTTCCAGTCTGGCCTCTTCTCGCACCTGCGGCCATCGCACCTGCGTCTCCCCATCCGCAGGTATGACCACACCAGCAACATTTTTGCTGCAAATTCCTACTTCCAACCCTCCGTTAACCATCCAAAATCAATCCCGAGCCCCTCGGGGCCCCAACAAAACATACCAACACATCCCATAACCTCATTCGAACTTAGTCGAGCCTTCGAAACATCAAAAACAACGCAAAAACACTAAAATCACATCAAATTCAAGCCTATGAACTTTGAAACTTCTAAATTTCGCCAATGATACCGAAACCAACCAAAACACATCTGGTTGACCCTAAAATTTACACACATATCCAAAATACATTACGAACATTCTCCAACTGTCGGAATTCCATTCCGACCCCGATAGCCTATTTTTCCCTAGCGACCGGAAATCGCCAAAAACTAACTTTTGCCAATTCAAGCCTAATTCTACACCGGACATCAAAACTTCATTCCGAACACACTCCTAAGTCCCAAATCACCTAGCGAAGCTATCCGAGCCATAAAATCCACATTCCGAGGTTGTTTACCAATAAGTCAACTTCAAGTTGAGTTTTTCAACTATTAAGCTACTTTAAGAGACAAAGTGTCTCAGTTCTCACCACGACCACTCCGAACCCGAACCAACCGACCCAACGCAACATAAACAGGCTAAGCAACATATGATAAAGCAGAAATGGGGGGAAACGGGGCTAATCTCACTAAACGACCGGCCGGGTCGTTACATCCTCCCCCTCCTTAAACAAATATTCATCCTCGAACGGGTCTAGAAACATACCTGGAGTCTCGAATAAATGAGAATATATGCTCCGCATCTCCCGCTCGGTCTCCCAGGTGACATCCTCCACTGGCTGTCCTCTCCACTGAACCTTTATTGAAGCTATATCCTTAGACCTCAGCTTTCTGACTTGACCACCCAAAATAGCCACTGGCTCTACCTCATATGAAATATCACCCTCGAGCTGAACCGTGATGAAGTCCAAAACATGAGACGGGTCACCAACATACTTCCGGAGCATCGATACATGGAACACCGGATGAACACTCGATAAGCTGGGAGGCAAGGCAAGCCTATAAGCCACCTCTCCAATCCCATGAAGCACTTTAAAAGGCCTAATAAACCGGGGACTCGGCTTTCCCCTCTTTCTGAACCTCATAACACCCTTCATGGGTGACACCTTCAGCAAAACTTTCTCCCCAACCATGAAAGACACATCTCAGAACTTCTGGTCCGCATAACTCTTCTGCCTAGACTGCGTCGTGCGAAGCCGCTCCCGAATCAACTTCACCTTACCCAACGCATCCTGAACCAAGTCTGTGCCTAATAACCTAGCCTCGCCCGGCTCAAACCAACCAACCGGAGATCTGCACCTCCTACCATATAAAGCCTCATACGGAGGTATCTGGATACTTGACTGATAACTATTATTATAAGAAAACTCCGCGAGTGGAAGAAATGAGTCCCATGAACTCCCAAAATCAATGACACAGGCACACAACATATCCTCCAAAATCTGAATAGTATGCTCCAACTGCCCGTTGGTCTGAGGATGAAATGTTGTGCTCAACTCAACCTGAGTACCTAACTCCCTCTGCACGGCCCTCCAAAACTGAGATGTGAACTGAGTACCTCTGTCAGAAATGATAGAAACTGGAACCCCATGCAACCTGATATAAATCTCAACTAACCATTCTGAAGAATAAGTAGTACCAACAGGAATGAAGTGCGGACTTGGTCAGCCGATCTGCAATAACCCATATAGCATCAAACCTCCTCGAAGTCTGTGGGAGTCCAACTACTAAGTCTATGGTGATTCGCTCCCACTTCCACTCCGGAATATATAATCTCTGAAGCAATCCACCTGGTCTCAGGTGCTCATACTTGACCTGCTGACAGTTGAGACACCGAGCCAACAACTCAACAATATCTCTCTTCATCCACCTTCACCAATAATGTTGTCGCAAATCCTGCTACATCTTTGCGGCACCCAGATGGATGGAATACCGCGAACTATGGGCCTCAGCTAGAATCAAATCTCGAAGTCCATCCACATTGGGCACGCAAATCCGGCCCTGCATCCTCATGACCCCGTCATCACCAATAACCATATCCCTGACATCATCGCGACGGACCCTGTCCTGAAGAACGAGCAGGTGTGGATCATCATATTGGCATGCTCTAATCTAATCATAAAGAGAAGACTTAGAGGCTACACAAGCCAATACCCGTGGGGGATCTGATAGATCCAATCTCATAAACTGACCCGCTAAAGCCTGAAAATCAAGTGCTAAAGGTCGTTCTGCTATTGGAAGGTAGGCTAAACTCCCCAAATTCTCTGCTCTGCCNCGTAGGCAATCACCCTACCATCCTACATCAAAACCGCTCCAAGGCCAACTCTCGAGGCATCACAGTAAATTGTATAAGAACCTGAACCCGTAGGCAAAACCAACACCGGAGTTGTAGTCAAAGCTGACTTGAGCTTCTGGAAGCTCTCCTCGCACTCCTCAGTCCACCTGAACTGAGCACCCTTCTGGGTTAGCCTGGTCATAGGTGCTGCAATAGATGAAAATCCCTCTACGAA
The DNA here is from genome assembly GCA_005239505.1 of Nicotiana paniculata. Classification (NCBI taxonomy): domain Eukaryota; kingdom Viridiplantae; phylum Streptophyta; class Magnoliopsida; order Solanales; family Solanaceae; genus Nicotiana; species Nicotiana paniculata. Next base: position 28,752 of record ML351494.1, on the reverse strand, counting down.
ATGGCGATAGTACCCTGCCAAACCAAGGAAACTGCGAATCTCGGTAGCTGATGCCGGTCTAGGCCAACTCTACACTGCCTCTACCTTCTTTGGATCAACCTGAATACCCTCACTGGACACCATGTGCCCCAAGAATGCTTTCGAATTAAGCCAGAACTCACACTTCAAAAATTTTGCATACAATATCTTCTCCCTCAATGTCTGAAGCACAACTCTCAAATGATGCTCATGATCTTCCCGAGATTGGGAATACACCAAGATATCGTCAATAAACACGATGACAAAATAATCCAGATAAGGCCGGAATACACTGTGCATCAAGTGCATAAAGGCTGTTGGGGCATTGGTCAGCCCGAATGACATAACCAGAAACTCATAATGACCATATCTAGTCCTGAAAGCAGTCTTCGGGATGTCTAGCCCCCGAATCTTCAACTGATGATAGCCGGAATGCAAGTCAATCTCGGAAAATACCTTGGCACCTTGCAACTGATCAAACAAGTCATCTATACGAGGCAAGGGATACCGGTTCTTCACCGTAACTCTGTTCAGCTGCCGATAATCAATACACATACGCATAGAGCCATCCTTCTTCTTTACAAACAACACCGGTGCACCCCAAGGTGACACACTAGGCCGAATGAACCCCTTATCTAGGAGTTCCTGAAGCTGCTCCTTTAATTCCTTTAACTCCGCTGGTGCCATACGATAAGGTGGAAAAGAAATAGGCTGAGTGCCTGGCACCAGGTCAATACCAAAATCAATGTCCCTGTCAGGTGGCATGCCTGGCAGGTCTGCAGGAAACATGTCCGGAAAGTCACGGACCACAGGAACTGAATCAATAGTGGGAGTCTCACCACTGACATCCCTCACAAAAGCCAAATAAGATAAACACTCCTTCTCAACCATATGCTGAGCTTCAGGTAGGAAATCACCCTACTAGGCACATAATCAGAAGAACCTCTCCACTCAACACTCGGACATCCTGGCATAGCTAAGGTCACGGTCTTAGCGTGACAATCAAGAACAACATGACACGGAGATAACCAGTCCATGCCCAATATCACATCAAAATCGACCATGCTGAGTAATAGTAGGTCCACTCGGGTCTCCATACCCCCAATAGATATCACACACGACCGATACACACGGTCCACAACAACAGTATCGCCCACCGGAGTCGACACATGAATAGATGTAAGTAGAGAATCACAGGGCATATCCAGAAAATGGGCAAAATATGAAGAAACATAGGAATACGTAGAACCAGGTCAAATAAAGCCAAAGCATCTCGGCGACAGACTGAGATAATACATGTGATCACTGCATCGGAGGCCATAGCATCTGGCCTGGATGGAAATGCATACATGCGGGCCTGACCTCTACCTGCTTGACCTCCCCCTCTAGGGCGGCCTCTAGCTGACTGACTACCACCCCTGGCTGCCTGGGTGGGTGGTGAAATAATTGGAGCTGAAGTCCAAGGCTGGCTCCTTAGCTGAGATGGGCCTCCAAGAAGATGAGGACACTGCCTCCTCATATGCCCGAACTCTCCACACTCAAAACAACTCCCTGGAGCTGGATACAGGGACTGAATAGAACCCATGGCACCAGAATGGCCACTAGGAGAACCATGCATAGAGGAACCCTGAACTGATGACGCTCGAGCTGCACTCTGGGCTGGAAGGGCACCGAATGAAGAATGTCCTAGCTGAGAACCGCGGAGACCATGCCCCGATGATGCACCACTATAGGCTGGGAGGCCTGACTGAGGAGGCCTGAACGAACGGCCTCTACCATGCTAAATCCGCGCCTTGGAAGGAGCACCACTAGAACCACCCGATCCATAAGGCCTCTTGGCCTCCCTCTCTACCCGCTCCTGGCGGCGAACCGACTCAATATCTCGAGCAATATCAACAACCTGCTCGAAGGTAGCACCTGATACTCTCTCCCGGGTCATAAAAAAGCGGAGCTGGTAAGTGAGTCCATCCACGAACCTCCTAATCCTCTCCCTATCATTAGGAACCAACTTGGTGGCATGACGAGCCAACTTTGAAAACCGCATCTCATACTGCGTCACTGATAGCTCCCCTTGACGCAGTTGCTCAAAATGCATGTGCTGCTCCTCCCTGTGAAACTGGGGTACATACTTCTCCAAGAAGATAGTGGAGAAATGCTGTCAGGTGAAGGGTACTGAACCAACAGGCCTACGCCTCTCAAAAGACTCCCACCAAGTGAAAGAAGCACCAGAAAACTGAAAAGTAGCAAACGAGACCCCACTGTTCTCAAGAATCCCAGCAATACGAAGCATCCTCTGACACTTATCCAGAAAACCCTGGGCATCCTTGCCCTCAACACCACTGAATGTCGGAGGCTGAAGTCTACTAAACCTCTCCAGCCTACGCTGCTCATCATCTGGCATAGCGAGAACCACGAAGTCCTGAACTGGAGCAACCGGCTGGGCTGGAACCGCCCCCGGTGTCTGATGGCCCTGAGTAACCTGCTTAGGTGTGCGGCAACTGGAGTCTAACTGCCTCCCCCGGCCCGAGAAGTAGCGGAAACTGCCTGAGCAAGGGTGGTACACACAGTCAAGATCTGAGACAAGGTCTCCTGAAGACTCAGAATAACAATAGGCAATGACGGTGCCTAAGCCTGTCCCGCTGGAGTATCTGTGGAGGTGATCTGCTCCTGAATAGTAGGGGGATCAACTGGTACTGCCCTGGCTGCCGCACGGACTGTCCCCTACCTCTACCACGGCCTCGACCTCAACCCCTCGCTGGTCTAGCTGGTGGCTGATCGTGCTGATCAACCAAATGGCATGACAGAATTCAACAGAAGTTTAGATTTCCATCTGTGAGAGAATGAAACAAAAGAAGTTTAGATTTCCAGAATCAACCAAATGGCATGACAGAATTCAAGAAAAAAATGAGATTGTTCCTAAGGGTTCTACAGCCTCTCGAAGATAAGTACAGACGTTTCCGTACAGATCCGCAAGACTCTACTAAACCTGCTCATGACTGTTGAATCCTATGCAACCTAGGCTCTGATACCAACTTGTCACGACCCCAAATCCTAGGCCGGCCATGATGGCACCTATCATGGAACTAGGCTAGCCAACCATTACATACTATCATAATATTTCATAATTTCCCAAAGTTTAGAAAATTATAATACAACAGAATGAGATGAACAATTTATACATTTCCCCAAAACCTGGAGTTAACTGTCATAAGCATCTAAGACGCTAAATACAATGTACAATGAGGTGACTTGCCACTACAAAGCCCGGAGTACAAAAGACAAAACTATGAACTGTTGAAAAGAAAGGAGGTGAGCTAGGGACGCTAAGCAAACACCTCGATCCTCGAACAACTCCAAATACGTCCAGAAATCAACTAGTGAGATGGTCTGGTACCTGGATCTGCACACATAGGTGCAGGGAGTAATGTGAGTACGCCAACTCAGTAAGTAATCAAAGTAACTAAAAACTTGAGTGTAGTGACGAGCATTTATAAATCATGTAAATCCATATAATGAATAACAGTTGAAATGCATAAACCAAGTCAGGAATCTACATTCCGGATATTTCATAAAACTCTGGTTTCCATTTAAAAATCTCGCATAAAATCACTTGTCCAACATTATCATCAGAGGCTCAGTGTAAAAAAGACTGAAAAACAGTGGTTTCATAAAATATAAGCCCCCCGGGCATAGTATCACTAGCAATAAAGCCTCTCGGGCAAGCCTCTTAGTCACTCGTGACTCCACTATCAATATCCCATGCTCGCAGTAAACACTGTACTATTGCGACGTGCAACTCGATCCTTATAACATACGTTGTGGCGTGCAGCCCGATCCATATAATAGTCGACTCCGCCCACTAGGGCTGTACAGACTCCAGAGGGGCTCCTACAGCCCAAGCGCTATATTTGCTACGGCGTGCAGCCCGATCCAATACGTATATTGCTGCGACATTCAACCCGATCCATATATAACATATATTGTTGCGGCGTACAGCCCGTCCCATATATATAATCTATATTGTTGCGCCATGTAGCCCGATCCATATGTAATATATATATATATATATATATATATTACATATGGATCGGGCTACATGGCGCAACANATATATATATATATATATATATTGTTGCGGCGTGCAGCCCATCCCATAACTATCCTCACATACTCGGCGCTCGACCTAACACATATATATTGATGCGGTGTGCAGCCCGATCCATAACTATCCTCACATACTCGACTCTCGACCTGACTCAGTCATCCTCACAAGACACTTGGGCAATTAATCTCAACTCACGGGACTCAGCCTAAAATACTTCTTAAAGTTTTCAAAGCAGTGTGATAACAGTGACAACAAGTAGGAAAACATGACTGAGTTCACAATTGTTCTATCAGGATAGTGTGAGAATAGTGTAAAAGTACCTCTGAGGGTCTAAAAAGGTCGGCACAAGGCCCCAAACATAGAAAATACCCCTGAGGGTATAAACAGGTCAGCATGAGGCCCCAAAATGGCTCACAGCCCATAAACAAGTATAAACTTTTGAAAGACAGGATGTCGTAAGGTTTCAAATCGAATACGCGGCTTAATGGTCGCTACGGGACGGACCAAGTCACAATCCCTATCGGTGCACGCCCCCACGCTCGTCACCTAGCATGTGCGTCACCTCATTTACCAAAACAATATCAAATACCGGGGTGTCATACCCTCAGGTTTAGAGTTACATTCGTTACATACCTCAAAAATAGCCCAAAAGCTACTCTGTGATGCGCTTGCCCCTCGAATTGGCTCCCAAACGCTTCGAATCTAACCAAAATCAGATTAACATCATCAATATATGCTAACGGAACAAAACCTAATCGAAAGATATAAATTTTAACATATTTCTCAAAATTCGGCCAAATTTGAGCCCCACGTATCAGAATTCGATAAAAATCACAAAACTAAAATCCTCATTCCCTTACGAGTCTACCCATACCAAATTTACCGAAATCCGACCTCAATTGTCCACTCAAATCACCAAATGAATTTTCCAATTTTTCCTCCCATTTTCCCCAACTTTTCTACTTTAATTCCTCAAATTCCAAGCCTAATCCATCACAAAATCACATAGAGACGAGTTTTTAATCCGGGAAACTTACCTCCACTGAAGACTCTTGAATTCTCTCTTCAATTTTCTCCCAAACTAGCTCAACCTGCATGCAAAACTGGAAGAAATGCCCAAAATTTTGCGGAGACACCTATTTACACTTTCTATCCAGCTAATCCGCACCTGCGGACCATTATTCTCACATGCGGTCCCAGGTGCGCACCTGCGAAAATCTACTAACAGTCCAATATCTCGCACCTGCGGTGCCTCACCCGCACCTGCGGCTTCGCAGGTGCGGCCCATGCCTCGCACCTGCGGACTCCTCCAGCCTGGCCTCTTCTCGCACCTCTGCAATGATCTTCGCACCTGCGACTATCCATCCGCAAGTGCGTCCACACCAGTGAAATGATATTAGCAGTAATTTTGCTGCAAATTCCTAAGTCCAACCCTCTGTTAACCATCCGAAATCAATCCTGAGCCTCTCGGGGCCCCAACCAAACATACCAACAATCTTATAACCTCATTCAAACTTAGTCGAGCCTTCAAAACACCAAAACAACGCAATAACACTAAAATCACATCAAATTCAAGCCTATGAACTCTGAAACTTCTAAATTTCGCCAATGATGCCGAAACCAACCAAAAAACATTTGATTGACCTAAAAATTTGCACACATATCCAAAATGACATTACAAACCTGCTCCAACTGTCGGAATTTCATTCCGACCCCAATAGCCTATTTTTCCCTGTCGATCGGAAATCGCCAAAAAATAACTTTCGCCAATTCAAGCCTAATTCTACATCGGGCATCAAAACTTCATTCCGAACACACTCCTAAGTCCCAAATCACCTAACGAAGCTATCTGAGCCATAAAAGCATTCCGAGGTCGTGTACCAATAAGTCAACTCCCAGATGACTTTTTTTACTATTAAGCTACTTTAAGAGACTAAGTGTCTCAGTTCTCACCACGACCACTCCAAACCCGAACCAACCGACTCAACACAACATAAACAGGCTAAGAAACATATGATAAAGCAAAAATGGGGGGAAACGGGGCTAATCTCACGAAACGACCGGCTGGGTCGTTACAGGCAGTCAATAGTGAGATAGAATCCATATTAAGTAATCATACTTGGGAATTGATTGATCTTTATCCAGGAAACAAAAATTTGCATTCTAAGTGAAATTTCAAAAGAGAAATGAAAGTTGATGGTACTATTGACAAAAATAAGGTATGATTAGTTGTCAAATGATTTAGACAACGAGAGGGTCTTGATTATTTTGACACATACTCGCCGGTAATGAGGATTACTTCTACTTGGGTGTTAATAGCGTTAGTCACCATGTATGGCCTTGAAATCCATCAGATGAACGTAAAGACAACCTTCATAAATGGAGATTTGGAGGAAGAAATTTATATGGAACAACCTTAAGGGTTTGTGGTTTCTGGAAAAAAGAAGAAGGTGTGTCGACTTGTTAAGTCATTATATGTACTAAAACAAGCACCCAAACAATGACATGCGAGATTTGACTAAATAATATTGTCAAATAGTTTCGAAATTAATAAGTGTAAACAAATGTGTTTACGTTAAGAATACTTCAAATAATATAGTCATTATTTGATTATATGTGGATGATATATTGATGAAATATTTAAAATGTGGGGGCTTTTAGCTTATGCATAACAAAAGTCAATGTCAGACGTAATGTCTAAATGATATAGTTTATGAACCCCCCAATCCTTAGTGGATATTGATATGATAGACGGTGAATTCATTACTTGTTCAGTCTTAGTGATGACTAGTGATGAAAACTAAAAATTCGAAAGTTGTTTACGTGCCTTCCAAGAAATGATTTGTTCTGTCACGCCCCAAAACTGACGGACGAGACCGGCGCCTAACCGGATGAACCCGATCAAGCGGACCTGGATTGCCTTTCCTACCCAACGCATTTCCCCGTGTTCATAATATACATTTATAAGTGAAACAGCAAAATAGAATCAAAGCATGCGTTTACAACATAAGTCAAATTTCCTCTTTTAACGTTTTCAACATTTAATCTTCCCAAAATATACATTCCAAAATACAACACTCCCGACATGGGATCGTGATTACAAACGAGTACGACAACTACCCCAAATACATATATACAACCCACATAATGTCTACGGAGCCTCTAAAGATACGGAGAAGAGTATATAAACTTGCCGGCAACAAGGCCCCGGCTATACCTTAGAAGAACATAATATGCAAAAGAAGATGGCATAGACTACGCACGACCCCGAAAGGAAGTGGGGCTCACCAAAACTGCTGAGGAGATGAAAGGAAGGCACCACTATTGGTGGCCCGAGCTACCTGCTTTAGAACCACCTACATCTATATAAAAGATGTAGCGCCCCCGGCAAAAGGGACGTTAGTACCATGGAATAGTACTAGTATGTATGAACAAGCTTTATTCTAAGTAAAATCAAACAATACACAGATGGAGACAGTCAAAGAAACCAAAAAAATACTGCACAGGGATACAGGAAACACAAATGAGAGTTCCACAGTTTCTTATTTCAATCGTTCTCCTGTTGCGGCGCGCAACCCGATCCCACTTTACAATCATATTACACCCTTATTACTTCTGTTGCGGCGTGCAACCTGATCCCACCTTATGATCACATTACACCCTTATTACTTCTGTTGCGGCGTGCAACCCGATCCCACCTTACAATCATATTTGATAGCAACATAAACCAATCAATTCAATCACAAAGATTTTCATCATCAAGAATATACATTCGTAACAACCAAATAACCATGTGAAATCAAGTCCATAGTAATCTTTACCAAATAGTGAGTCATATACGGCATACCATCAACATATAGTTCAATTAGATAAATCCACATTTCCTTTCCACTACTTGCTACACAGCATTTAGCACTTACATACATTCAACAATTTGATTCGTTACCATTTCTTTCATTTTGCAGCACATCCTCTCATACCGATGTATTCAACATTTAACGAGCTTTGCACATGATAGGATAAGCATAAGAATAACCTTTTCACAATCTCATATAGCATGGTGGCATGGTAATCAACTAGGACAATCAGAAAACAGAATCTTACTCCTCAACACATTAGAAAAATCGATTCACATATGCATAAGCCATAACTCATACTGAATGCTCGGACACCAACAAGGTGACTCTACGAAGATTAAAGTTATCCTACATACCTCGAGTTGAAAATTCCCCTTTAATACCTATTCTCAACCCACCGGACCTTCTATCGCCTCCAATCTAATTTACAAGATGCCATGTTTGGACTTAGATTTAGAAATCATGAACTCATTTGGGCATTTTATCATACACTATGTGATCCTTTAGATTAACTAGCCCTTTTTTAGTGAAAGATTGCCCTTGCTTACTTCCCTTTGCTAGATTATGGTAGATTATTCACATGCATGCAACGTCTTAACTCTCATCTTCAAGAACCAACCTATGTGTGTCCTATTCTAACTAAAATCTGAAAATTTGGGGAAATGGGGTGGAGGCTTACCTCTTATGGTGAAGAAGATGACGACTACTCGATTAATTCCAAGCTTGAGTAAAGATGGAGGACCAACTTGGGGAAGATGAGGACTTATCTCACTAGAACCCACTCTCACTTCTCTCTATTTTGATCAGATAGTCTTTAAAAATGAAGGGGTGGGGTGTTTTATTAAATTGGGGGTCGGGTTTTAAAATTAGAAATTAGAAGTCCCGAAGCAGGTATGCGGTCAGGATTGCAATCGCATTCCTGTTATGCGGTCCGCATACCTGTCGCATAAATGGCCTTCAGATGGGCCAAAAAGAAAAGCAGACTGCTCAGGTATGCAACTACTATGTGGTCCGTATACCTGTTATGTGATCGCATAGAGCGTCGCATAACTCCCTCTGCAAAAATAGAGGTGCAAGAATATGCGGCCCGCATTCGTGAAATGCGATCGCATTATGGGCCGCATAGTTTTCCTCAAAATGAACAGCAACTATCCAGGTATGCGACCACTATGCGGTCTGCATACCTTATATGCGATCGCATAGTGGACCGCATACCTGCGCAATTCTGGAAAATTTAATCTTTTAAGTCCCGGGGGTACTTTTTACTCCATAAGGGTCCGTCTTAAGAATTTCTACAGTTATAACCACATGGGAACTCGTTCGGGCATTATTTTTAGACTTGAAATTTTATGGGTCTTTACATCCTCCCCCACTTAGAATCATTCGTCCTCGAATGAGGATCGGGGAATCACTTAGTTAAGAGAAAACAAATTTTTTTTTACTAACTCTGATATTTCCTGAAAAATTTCGCCAGAGTTTCCTTTGTAATTAGGCCTATCTACCTGTCAGAGAGCCCCCGAAATACATTTTAACAAATTCAGCTACTCTATCAACTTGCACATAATCCGGTCATTTCAACAAGTTGCATATAATTCAATTACTTCCACAAGCCTCACATAGTTCAGTTAACTCCACAAATTTGCACATAATTCAACTATTACAATGAATTGCACATAATTCAGCTACTTCAATGAGTTGCACATAATTCAGCTATTGCAACAACATATACATTTATGGCACAAACTTAAGAGGTCACAATAGTAGGGTAATTAGGGGAGTGGAGTGTTCTTGCACAAAATTTGACACCAATGTAATTGTTTAGAGATGACAACTTTCAAAACCACTACCGGACTTATTCAAACAACTGGAGATATTTCACTTTCATTTCATTTTCCGCTTCTCACGTGCCTTCTTCGACTTGTTGACTCCGCCATAATACTTTGACCGAAGCGACCTCTTTGTTCCTCAACCTACGAACTTGCCTATCAAAAATAGCAACCACAACCTCTTCATATGACAACTTTTCATTAATTTCAAAGGTCTCAACCGGTACGATGACAGATGGATCTCCAACTACCTTCTTCAGCATGGACAAATGAAACATAGGGTGCACTAATGACATCTCAGGGGGCAATTCCAGCCTATACGCCACCTGCCCTATCCTTTGAGCAATCCTATATGGCCCGACATACCTTGGGCTCAATTTCCCCTTCTTCACAAACCGCATCACTCCTTTCATGGGAGACACCTTCAAGAATACCCAATCATCTACTTGAAACGCCAAATCTCTTCGATGAATGTCCGTGTAGGATTTCATATGACTCTGAGCAGTCTTCATCCTCTCTTGAATGACTCTAACTTTTTCCATAGATTGGTGCACAAGATCCGGTCCTAGAAGTTCCGCCTCACCAACCTCGAACCATCCAATCGGAGACCTACACCTTCTTCCATACAATGCCTCAAATGGGGCCATCTGAATACTAGCATGGAAATTGTTATTATAAGCAAATTCTATAAGCGGAAAGTGATCATCCCAGCTACCCTTGAAATCTAATACACAAGCCCGTAACATATCTTCAAGCGTTTGATTTGTCCCCTCTGCCTGACCGTCCGTTTGCGAGTGGAAAGCTGTGCCTAGATTTACCTGCGTACCCAAACCTTGCTGAAATTTCTTCCAAAAGTTAGCAGTGAACTGGGCCCCTCGATCCGCGCTAATAGATATTGGAGTGCCATGGAGCCTGACTATTTCTTTGATATACAACTGAGGCGTACTATTTTGCAGTATCGGTGGACTTGACTGGCAAGAAATGCGCCGACTTCGTGAGCCGCTCCACTATTATCCAAACTGAGTCGAACCTACGCGGAGTGCGAGGTAACCCCACCACAAAGTCCATATTTATCATTTCCCATTTCCACGTCGGTATTCTCATAAGTTGTTCCAACCCACCGGGCCTCTGATGCTCGGCCTTCACTTGCTGATAATTTGGATACCTAGCCACAAAGTCTGCCAATACCCTCTTCATACCATTCCACCAATAAATCTCCTTGAGATCGTGATACATCTTCGTAGAACCTGGGTGTACGGAATACCTGAAATTGTGAGCCTCTGCCATAACTCTCCCCCGAAGATCATCCATATCCGGAACATATAGCCTCCCTTGGCACCACGAAACACCGTCATCATTGCCGAGTGAAAATGTTGTAGTCTTGTGATTCAGAATTTCTTCTCTCAACTGTGCCAAAGCTGGATCCCTGAATTGCTTTCCCTTGACTTCTGCTACAAGCGAAGACTCCTCTCCATTACGAACCACGACATTCCCTTCATCTGAGGCCGAAAGACATACTCCCAGACTGGCCAAATGATAAACCTCCCGAGCCAAAGGCCCCTAACCTACTTCCAAATGAGCCAAGCTACCCATGGATTTCCGACTAAGAGCGTCGGCTACCACATTCGCCTTTCCTGGATGGTACAAAATATTCATATCATAATACTTGAGCAATTCTAACCACCTCCGCTGTCTTAAGTTCAACTCCTTCTGTTTGAATAAATACTGAAGACTCTTGTGGTCCGTGAACACGTCCACATGGACCCCATAAAGATAATGGCGCCAGATCTTCAATGCAAACACAACTACCGCGAGCTCCAAATCATGCGTCGGGTAATTCTTCTCATGATTCTGGAGCTGCCTAGAAGCATATGTTATTACCTTACCACATTGCATCAATACACACCCCAAAACAACCCTTGAAGCATCACAATACACCACAAACCCTTCTGAACCTTCTGGAAAGGTCGCCGAAGTCAATCTTGATTTCAATTCTTGAAAACTCTTTTTGCAAGCATCGGACCACTGAAACTTAACCGCTTTCTGCTTCAGCTTAGTTAATGGGGAGGTGAGGGTAGATAATCCCTCCACGAACCTCCGATAATATCCAGCCAAACCTAAGAAACTGTGAATCTATGTCGGGGTCGTTGGTCTAGGCCAATCCTTTACCACTGCAATCTTTTGGGGATCAACCCGAATCCCTTCCCTGGAAACAACATGGCCCAACAAGGTGACTGATTCTAGCCAAAAAATTCACATTTTGAAAACTTTGCATACAACTAGTGCTGATGAAGAGTCTGCAGAAATGCCTTGAGGTGATTAGCATGATCTTCCTGACTTCGCGAATAAACAAGGATATCGTCAATGAAGACAATCACAAAGGAGTCAAGAAACGGTTTGAAATCCTGATTCATAAGATCCATAAAATCTGCTGGGGCGTTGGCTAGCCCAAAAGACATTACCAGAAATTCAAAGTGCCCATATCGAGTCCTGAAGGCAGTCTTAGGAATATCCTTCTCCCTCATCTTTAACTGGTGATACTCGGACCGCAAATCAATCTTTGAGAAGAACTTAGCACCTTGCAACTGGTCGAACAAATCATCTATCTGAGGCAATGGGTATTTGTTTTTGATGGTGACCTTGTTGAGTTGTCGATAATCAATACACATCTGAAGAGATTTGTCCTTCTTTCTGACAAAAAGAACCGGTGCGCCCCAAGGCGACACACTTGGCCGAATGAAACCCTTTTTCTAATAGATCTTTCAATTGTTCTTTTAACTCTCTCAATTCTGCTGGCGTCATTTGGTAGGGTGGAATAGATATTGGTTGCGTATCTGGCAATACATTAATCTCGAAATCGATCTCTCTATCTGATGAAATACTAGGAAGCTCGTCCGGAAATACTTCAAGAAATTCATTCACAACAGGCACTGATTCGGGAGCAGGCACCTCTAAAGTGGTGTCCGAAACCCGGACCAAATGGTAGATGCACCCTTTTCTGATCATCTTTGAGACCTTAAGGTAGGAAATAAGCCTACCTCTTGGAACAACATTATTCCCCTCCCACTCAATAACTGGTTCATTAGGAAACTCGAACTTCATAATTCTAGTTCGGTAGTCGAGTTTAGAAAAGCACGAATAGAGCCAATCCATCCCCATGATTACATCAAAATCTACCATTTCTAACTCAATAATATCGGTCGTGGTATCCCGACCGCGCACCGTGACAACACAATTCCTATAGACTCGCACGGCCGTAATACAATCACCAACCGGAGTCGACACAGAGAACGGCTCATGAAGCTGTTCGGGTTCTATCCCAAAAATTGAAGCAACAAATGGAGTAACATATGACAAAGAATACCCGGGATCAATAAGAGCATAAACATCATGTGAATGAACAGTCAGAATACCTGTGACAACATCTGGAGAAGCCTCCGCACTCAAGCGACCACTCAAAGCATAGAACCGGCTGGGTCCCCCTTGACCCCGTGCTCTACCCCTAGCTACACTGTGCCCTGCTGGAGCTGGAGGGCCGCGAGCTGGAGGGCGTGTTGAAGATGTAGCGGCTGAAGAACTGGATGGCTGCGCAGTGCCCCTACCCGTGCCCTGACTGGGTGCACGACAGTCTCGTTGAACATGGCCTCTCACCCCACACATATAGCATACCGGTATGTCTAAGTAACAGGGCTCAGAATGAAACCTCCCGCACTTAGGTCATGGGGCCCTCCGCTGCTGCTGGAACCTCCCACCTGAACGACCCGACTGATGGAACCTCCTGTTGTTTGAACCTGGTCCAACGCGACCTCCCTGCTGATAACTGTGCCCTGATGGCGGCGCACTTGCTGAGGACTGAGCATAGGACTAAGATGGCCCTGATGACCCTCTCCCAAGGGCTAATCTCCCTCCTCCAACTAAACTCCCAGGGTTTCCCGCTGACCGGGCCCTACTACTACTCTCCCTCTCTATTCTTATCTTTAATTTCCAAGCCTCCGTAGCTTGGGAAAATCCCACAATCTTCTCGTAGTTCATATCTGAATGCAGAGCAGCTGTAGCAGCTTCATTAATAACCAAGGGGATAAGGCCCTGAACAAACCGACGAACTCTAACCTCCATAGTAGACACCATGTGAACAACGTATTTGGACAAGCGCACGAACTCCATATGATACTCCCACACACTTATGTTGCCCTGCTTAAGGGCCTCAAACTTCGTAGCACGGGCTGCTGTGATCTCGGCAGGCAAGAAATAACCCATAAAGGCATCCACAAACTCCTCCCACCTCGCCAGAGGGCTCCCCTCCCCACGGGAACTCTCCCACATCTCGAACCACGAATATGCCGCTCCCTTCAGACGATAGGAAGACAACTCAACCCCCTCTGTCTCAGTAGCCCTCATAACTCGAAGGGTCTTGTACATCTCATCAATGAACTCCTAAGGATCAGCCTCTGGGTCGGTGCCTGTGAACTCTGGAGGGGCTAACCGCAGAAACTGGTTGACTATGGAACTTGAAGAATCCCCTGGCTCGCTAGAGGACGTAGGGGCAGCATTTGATCTTTGGGTCTGAGAGGCCACTAACTGGGTGAACATCTGGATAGCACCCCTAAGGTCCCCATCAGAATTACCGGGACCGGAAGCTGGAGCTGGAGGTGGGTCAGGAATATCAGCGGGAGGGATTTCAGCACCCTTCGTTGGGGTAGGAATAGCAATAGTCTGGCCTGGAGGGGAGGAGTCAGGCTGATTTGTGGGAGGGGAATCATTCGCACCCGCACCATCAGCTGGAGAATTCATGACCACTCCTGGGGTGGCATTGTCCTTTAGACCGAGTCGAGCTCTCTTCTTGGGTGCCATTTACTAAAAATTGGAACAATGCACGAGTTAGAGGCAGACAACCTCACCTTTCACCACATCGCACGATATAGAATAGCAATAAAAGGGTACTTTCCTAAATGTCCATGCAGCCCCCTAATTATAGATGTGGTCGACAACACACCGATAAGAAGGGCTCTACTAGACACGGCTCCGAGACACGCTAGGACACTTTTTAAAATCTGAGGCTCTGATACCAAGTTTGTCACGCCCCAAAATCGAGGGACGAGACCGGCGCCTAACCGGATGAACCCGGTCAAGCAGACCTGGATTGCCTTTCCTACCCAACGCATTTCCCTGTATTCATAATATATATTTATAAGTGAAACAGCAAAATAGAATCAAAGCATGAGTTTACAACATAAGTCAAATTTCCTCTTTTAACGTTTTCAACATTTATACAACACTCCCGACGCGGGATCGTGATTACAAACGAGTACGAAAACTACCCTAAATACATATATACAACCCACATAATGTCTACGGAGCCTCTAAAGATACGGAGAAGAGTATATAAACCTGCCGGAAACAAGGCCCCGGCTATACCTTAAAAGAACAGAATATGCAAAAGAAGATGGCATAGACTACGCACGATCCCGAAAGGAAGTGGGGATCACCAAAACTGCTGAGGAGATGAAAGGAAGGCACCACTATCAGCGGCCCGAGCTACCTGCTTTAGAACCACCTACATCTATATAAAAGATGTAGCGCCCCCGGCAAAAGGGACGTTAGTACCATGAGATAGTACTAGTATGTATGAACAAGATTTATTCTAAGTAAAATCAAATAATACACAGATGGAGACAGTCAAAGAAACCAAAAAAATACTGCACAGAGATACAGGAAACACAAATGATAGTTCCACAGTTTCTTATTTCAATCGTTCTCCTGTTGCGGCGCGCAACCCGATACCACCTTACAATTATATTCCATCCTTATTTCTTCTGTTGCGGCGTGCAACCTAATCCCACCTTACAATCACATTACACCCTTATTACTTCTGTTGCGGTGTGCAACCCGATCCCACCTTACAATCACATTACACCCTTATTACTTCTGTTGCGGTGTGCAACCCGATCCCACCTTACAATCACATTACACCCTTATTACTTCTGTTGCGGCGTGCAACCCGATCCCACCTTACAATCATATTTAATAGAAATATCAACCAATCAATTCAATCACAAGGATTTTCATCATCAAGAATATACATTCGTAATAACCAAATAACCATGTGAAATCAAGGCCATAGTAATCTTTACCAAACAGTGAGTCATATACGACATACCATCAACATATAGTTCAATTAGATAAATCCACATTTTCGTTCCATTACTTGCTACACAGCATTTAGCACTTAGATACATTCAACAATTTGATTTGTTACCATTTCTTTCATTTTGCAGCACATCCTCTCATACCGATGTATTCAACATTTAACGAGCTTTGCACATGATAGAATAAGCACAAGAATCACCTTTTCACAATCCCATATAGCATGGTGGCATGGTAATCAACTAGCACAATCAGATAGTAGAATCTTACGCCTCAACACATTAGAACAATCGATTCAGATATGCATAAGCCAGAAACTCATACCGAATGCTCGGACACCAACAAGGTGACTCTACGAAGATTAAAGTTAGCCATACATACCTCGAGTCAAAATTTCCCCTTTAATACCTATTCTCAACCCACCGGAGCTTCTATCGCCTCCAATCTAATTTACAAGATGCCATGTTTAGACTTAGAATTAGAAATCATGAACTCATTTGGGCCTTTTATCAAACACTATGTGATCCTTTAGATTAAATAGCCCCTTTTTAGTTAAAGATTGCTCTTGCTTACTTCCCTTTGCTAGATTATGGTAGATTATTCACATGCATGCAAGGTCTTAACTCTCATCTTCAAAAACCAACCTATGTGTGTCCTATTCTAACTAAAATCTGAAATTTTGGGGAAATGGGGTGGAGGCTTACCTCTTATGGTGAAGAAGATGACGACTACTCGATTAATTCGAAGCCTGAGTAGAGATGGAGGACCAACATGGGGAAGATGAGGACTTCTCTCACTAGAACCCACTCTCACTTCTCTCTATTTTGATAAGATATTCTTTAAAAATGAAGGGGAGGGGTGTTTTATTAAACTGGGGGTCGGGTTTTAAAATTAGAAATTAGAAGCCCCGAAGCAGGTATGCGGTAAGGAATGCGATCGCATTCCTGTCATGCGGTCCGCATACCTGTCGCATAAATGGCCTTCAGATGGGAAAAAAAGAAAAGTAGACTGCCCAGGTATGCGGTCCGCATACCTGTTATGCGATCGCATAGAGCGTCGCATAACTCCCTCCGCAAAAATAGAGGTGCAAGAATGCGACATTTATGCGGCCCGCATTCGTGAAATGCGATCGCATTATGGTCCGCATAGATGTCCTCAAAATGGACAGCAACTATCCAGGTATGCGACCACTATGCGGTCCGCATACCTGATATGCGATCGCATAGTGGACCGCATACCCGCACAATTATGGAAAATTTTATCTTTTAAGTCTCCGGGGTACTTTTTACTCCACAAGTGTCCGTCTTAAGAATTTCTACAGTTATAACCACATGGGAACCCATTCGGGCATTGTTTTTAGACTTGAAATTTTACGGGTCTTTACATGTTCTTTATTGAACATTTATAATGTTTAGCTCTTTTTATGAAAGGGTGTTGTCGCTCCCCTTTTTTCCTCCCGGAGTCCGGGGTTTCGATATTTTTGAGACAACTCCCTTCCTTTTGGGATGGGATATGGGATTTTGAAGAGTCGCCACCTAACGGATTAACGTGCATTATGGCACCTAGAGTAATTAACTCATGAAACTTGTTTGAATCACCAGAGATCGGGTAAGGGCTCAAAATTACCTTGAGTAGAAGGTGTTAGGCACCCCTTGAGGTCCACAATGGTGGGTCCCGGCCAAACTTAATTAAGAGAATTAGGCTTTAAAGGAAAATAAAGCAATTTAGACAACTATTATTTAAAACAGGAATTTAAGGGGTCCTAAGTTTTTTAGCCTATATGATCATTTCTATGCAATACTTGGTAACTATCCCCAGGTTGGGGTGCTAGACATAGTATTAGCGCACAGGTCATCATCTCCTTTACTACTCAATTACTATCTTTCAGTTGTTACTTAAATGTTCTAGTAGCTTCTAACTCGTACCTTATGCGTGCACTACTCGTCCTTTACCTATGGTCCTAGAGGTGTTTAGGACATCTATTTAAGGTGGTCCTAGACTCACCTATGTTGCTTAAAATAAGAAAACTAAGCGACAAACAAAAGTCAAGTAGGACTGTCACATAAAGAGCAAATAGGGGCTCATGTTAACCTCCACAAGTAAACAAAAAAAATGCACGCTATTCAAACAAACAATCTTTAATGATTTAGGATCCTATAGGCAGGATATCTAGATGAGCATAAACAGAATATATAACATCCTTATTAAAGCGAGCAGCGATTCCTATCAGTATGCCTACTGATTCTGTTAAAAAACTCTGAATCTGGGCAAACTTCTGGCAGTACGTTCTTTTTAGCCCCAGAATTCCTATAAGTTTGCCTAAGTGATAACCAGAGCAGAATCCTATATGCATAGTATCTACAACTGTTAATTATAGACCTATTCATAAATGAGTTACTGATTTTAACAGACGGATCCTTTTATCCTTTAGACCCTATAGGCATGCTTTCTAATTTCCAGAATTAGTTAACTCCTATAAGCATGATTTCTAATTTACAGAATTAATTAATTCCTATAGTTATGATTTCTAATTTACGGAATTAATTAATTCCTATAGGCATGATTTCTAGGTGCTGAAACTGATTTATTTATTTCCTATAGACATGTTTTCTACGTTCGACAACTAATTTCACCCTATAGGAATGATATCTAAATTGACTTTTATATCTTTTATAGGCATGACATATATGTGAGCAGGAACTTTAAACAAATTTCCAGGCAAGTGTATTAAGTTACATAAATAAGATCCTATACACATGATCTCTAATGCACATTGAGATCTGAAAATATGCATAAAACATG
>ML351494.1:0-7500 GCA_005239505.1 Nicotiana paniculata | reverse complement strand
TTGGAATGTAGATTCCTGACTTGATTTATTTATTTCCACTGTTACTCATCATATGGATTTACATGATTAATAAATGCTCGTCACTACACTCAAGTTTTTAGTTACTTTGATTACTTACTGAGTTGGCGTACTCACGTTACTCCCTGCACCTCTGTGTGCAGATCCAGATACCGGACCATCTCACTAGTTGATTTTCGAACGTGCTTAGAGTTGTTCGAGGATCGAGGTATCTACTCAGCATCCCTAACTCACCTCCTTTCCTTTCCTCAGTTCGTAGTTTTGTCGTTCGTACTTCATACTTTTGTAGTAGCAAGTCACCTTATTGTACATTGTATTTATAGTCCTAGATGCTCATGACAGTTGGGTCCTGTTTTTGGGGTAGTGTATGAATTGTTCACCTCATTTTGCTGTTTTTAATCTGCTAGTCTTGGAAATTATGAAATATTATGATAGTCTGTAATGGTTGGCTAGCCTAGTTCCACGATTGGAGCCATCACGGCCAGCTTAGGATTTGGTGTCGTGACAAGTTGGTATCAGAGCCTAGGTTACATAGGACTCAACAGTCATGAGCAGGTTTAGTAGAGTCTTGCAAATCGATACGGAGTCGTCTGTACTTATCTTCGAGTGGCTACAGAACCCTTAGGAACAATCTCATTTTTTTCTTGAATTATGTCATGCCATTTTGTTGATTCTGGAAATCTAAGCTTCTGTTGTTTCATTCTCTCACAGATGGTGAGGACTCGCACTACTGATCAGGGTGATCAGCCACCAGCTAGACCATCGAGAGGTCGAGACCGCGGTCGAGGCCGTGGTAGAGGTATGGGGTTGGCCCGTGCGGCAGCAAGGGCAGTACCAGTTGATCCCCTTACTATTCAGGAGTAGATTCCCACCGTAGATACTCTAGCGGGACAGGCTCAGGCACCGGCCCAGTTGATCCCCCTACTATTCAGGAGCAGATTCCCACCGTAGATACTCTAGCGGGACAGGCTCAGGCACCGGCGGTGCCTATTGTTATTCCGAGTCTTCAAGAGACCTTGGCCCAGATCTTGATAGTATGTACCACTCTTGCTCAGGCAGTTGCCGCTACTTCCCAAGCTGGGGGAGGAAGTCAGACTCCAGTTGCCTGGACACCTGAGCAGGTTACTCAGGGCCATCAGACACCGGGGGCGGTTCTAGCCCAGCCGGTTGCTCCAGTTCAGAACTTCGTGGTTCCAGTTATGCTAGATGATGAGAAGCGTAGGCTGGAGAGGTTTAGTAGACTTAAGCCTCCGAAATTGAGTGGTGCTGAGGGCGAGGATGCCCAGGGGTTTCTGGATAAGTGTCAGAGGATGCTTCGTACTGCTGGGATTCTGGAGACCAGTGGGGTCTCGTCTGCTACTTTTCAGTTTTCTGGTGCTGCTTTCACTTGGTGGGAGTCTTTTGAGAGACATAGGCCTGTTGGTTCAGCACCCCTCACCTGACAGTAGTTCTCAGCTATATTCTTGGAGAAGTATGTACCCCAGTCTCACAAGGAGGAGCAGCGCAGGCATTTTGAGCAGCTACGTCAGGGGGAACTATCTGTGACGCGGTATGATATTGACTCGGTTCGCCGCCAGGAGGGGGAAGAGAGGGAGGCCAAGAGGCCTCGTGGATTGGGATGTTCTAGTGGTGCTCCTTCCAGGGGGCAGATTCAGCATGGTAGAGGTCGTTCGTTCAGGCCTCCTCAGTCAGTCCACCCAGCCTATAGTGGTGCATTTTCGGGGCATGGTCCCCACAGTTCTCAACCAGGCCATTCTTCATTTGATGCCCTTCCAGCCCAAAGTGCAGCTCGAGCACCACTAGTTCAGGGTTCCTCTATCCATGGTTCTCCTAGTGGCCATTCTAGTGCTAGGGGTTTCTATCAGTCCCCGCCTCTAGCTCTAGGGAGTTATTTTGAGTGTGGAGAGTTTGGGCACATGTGGAGGTAGTGTCCCCGTCGTCCCGGTGGTTCTTCTCAGCAGAGGGGCCAGCTCTCGACTTCAGCCCCAATTACTTCACCACCTGCCCAGGCAGCCAGGGGTGGTAGTCAGTCAGCTAGAGGCCGCCCTAGAGGGGGAGGTCGAGCAGGTGGAGGTCAGGCTCGTATGTATGTGTTTCCATCCAGGCCAGATGCTATGGCCTCCGATGCAGTGATCGCAGGTATTGTCTCAGTCTGTCGCCGAGATGATTTGGCTTTATTTGACCATGGTTCTACATATTCCTATGTTTCATCATATTTTGCCCATTTCCTGGATATGCCCCGTGAGTCTTTAGTTACGTCTATTCATGTGTCGACCCCGTTGGGTGATACTATTGTTGTGGACCATGTGTATCAGTCGTGTATGGTATCTATTGGGGGTCTGGAGACCCGAGTGGACCTATTGTTACTCAGCATGGTCGATTTTTATGTAATATTGGGCATGGATTTGTTATCTCCGTGTCATGTTGTTCTTGATTGTCACACGAAGACCGTGACCTTGACTATTCCAGGACATCCGAGGGTTGGGTGGAGAGGTTCTTCTGAGTTTGTGCCTAGCAGGGTGATTTCCTACCTGAAGGCCCAGCGCATGGTTGAGAAAGGGTGTTTATCGTATCTGGCTTTTGTGAGGGATGTCAGTGGTGAGACTCCCGTTATTGATTCGGTTCCTGTGGTCCGTGACTTTCCGGACGTGTTTCCTGCAGACCTGCCAAGCATTCCACCTGACAGGGACATTGATTTTGGTATTGACCTAGTTCCAGGCACTTAGCCTATTTCTATTCCACCTTATCGTATGGCACCAGCGGAGCTGAAGGAATTAAAGGAGCAGATTCAGGAACTCCTAGATAAGGGGTTCATTCGGCCTAGTGTGTCACCTTGGGGTGCACCGGTGTTGTTTGTGAAGAAGAAGAAGGATGGTTTTATGCGAATGTGTATTGATTATCGGTAGCTGAACAGAGTTACGGTGAAGAACCGGTATCCCTTGCCTCGTATTGATGACTTGTTTGATCAGTTTCAGGGTGCCAGGGTATTTTCCAAGATTGACTTGCGTTCCGTCTATCATCAGTTGAAGATTCGGGGGCCAGACGTCCCGAATACTGCTTTCAGAACTAGATATGGTCATTATTAGTTTTTGGTTATGCCATTCGGGCTGACCAATGCCCCAGCAGCCTTTATGCACTTGATGCACAGTGTATCCCGGTCTTATCTGGATTCTTTAATCATCGTGTTTATTGACGATATCTTGGTGTATTCCCAATCTGGGGAGGATCATGAGCAGCATTTGGGAGTTGTGCTTCAAACTTTGAGGGAAAAGAGATTGTATGCAAAAATTTTGAAGTGTGAGTTCTGGCTTGAGTCAGTAGCGCTCTTGGGGGTGTCCAGTGAGGGTATTCAGGTTGATCCGAAGAATATAGAGGTGGTGCAGAGCTGGCCTAGACTGTCATCAGCTACCGAGATTCGCAGTTTCCTTTGTTTGGCAGGGTACTATCACCGTTTCGTTGAGGGATTTTCATCTATTTGCATAACCTATGACAGACTGACCTAGAAGGGTGCTCAGTTCAGGTGGACTGAGGAGTCTGAGGAGAGCTTTCAGAAGCTCAAGTCAGCTTTGACTATAGCTCCGGTGTTGGTTTTGCCTACGGATTCAGGTTCCTATATTGTTTACTGTGATGCCTCGAGAGTTGGCTTTGGAGCGGTATTGATGCAGGACGGTAGGGTGATTGCCTACGCATCCAGATAGTTGAAGGTGCACGAGAAGAATTATCCAATGCACGATCTTGAGCTAGCAGCTATTGTCCATGCCTTGAATATTTGGCATCATTATTTATATGGAGTGCATTGTGAGATTTTCACTGATCACTGTAGTTTGCAGCATCTGCTTAAGCAGAAGGATCTGAATTTACGTCAGAGGAGATGGTTGGAGATTTTCAAGGATTATGACATCACCATTCTATATCATCCGGGGAAGGCCAATGTAGTGGTCGATGCCTTGAGTCGCAGAGTGGAGAGTTTGGGGAGTCTAGCCTACCTTCCAGTAGCAGAGCGACCATTAGCACCTGATGTTCAGGATTTAGCAGTTCAGTTGGTGAGATTGGACCTATCAGAGCCCCCACGGATATTGGCTTGTGTAGCCTCCAGGTCTTCTCTTTATGATCAGATTAGAGCACGCCGGTATGATGATCCACACTTGCTCGTTCTTCAGGACAGGGTCTGTCACGTTGATGCTAGGGATGTGGTTATTGGTGATGATTGGGTCATGAGGATGCAGGGTCAGATTTGCTTGCCTAATGTGGATAGACTTCGAGATTTGATTCTAGCTGAGGCCTATAGTTCACGGTATTCCATCCACCCCGGTGCCGCAAAGATGTATCAGGATCTGAGACAATATTATTGGTGGAGGCAGATGAAGAGGGATATTGTTGAGTTTGTGGCTCGGTGTCTCAACTGTCAGCAGGTCAAGTATGAGCACAAGAGACCAGGTGGATTTCTTCAGAGATTAGATATTCCAGAGTGGAGGTGGGAGCGGATCACCATGGACTTCGTAGTTGGGCTTCCACGGACTTCGAGAAGGTTTGATGTTATATGGGTTATTGTGGATCGGCTGACCAAGTCCAGCACTTCATTCCTGTTGGTACTACTTATTCTTCGGAGCGGTTAGCTGAGATTTACATCAGGGAGATTGTCCGATTACATGGGGTTCTAGTTTTTATCATTTCTGATAGAGGTACTCAATTCACATCTCAGTTTTGGAGGGTCGTGTAGAGCGAGTTCGGTACTCAGGTTGATTTGAGCACAACGTTTCATCCTCAGACTGACGAGCAGTCGGAGCGTACTATTTAGATTTTGGAGGATATGTTGCGTGCCTGTGTCATTGATTTTGGGGGTTCATGGAACCAGTTTCTTCCACTCGCGGAGTTTGCATATAATAATAATTATTAGTCGAGTATCCAGATGGATCCGTATGAGGCTTTATATGGTAGGAGGTGCAGATCTCCGGTGGGTTGGTTTGAGCCGGGCGAGGCTAAGCTATTGGGCATAGACTTGGTTCAGGACGTGTTGGGTAATGTGAAGTTGATTCGGGAGCGCCTTCGCACGGCGCAGTCTAGGCAGAAGAGTTATGCAGACCGGAAGGTCCTAGATGTGTCTTTCATGGTTGGGAGAAGGTGTTGTTGAAGGTGTCACCCATGAAGGGTGTTATGAGGTGCGGGAAGAGGGGAAAGATGAGTCCCCGGTTCATTGGGCCATTTGAGGTGCTTCAGAGGATTGGGGAGGTGGCTTATAGACTTGCCTTGCCTCCCAGCTTATCGAGTATGCATCCGGTGTTCCATTTTTCGATGCTCCGAAAGTACGTTGGTGACCCGTCTCATGTTTTGCACTTCAGCACGGTTCAGCTCGAGGATGATATGTCATATGAGGTAGAGCCAGTGGCTATTTTAGGTCGTCAGGTCAAAAATCTGAGGTCTAAGGATATAGCTTCACTGAAGGTTCGGTGGAGGGGGCAGCCGGTGGAGGATGCCACCTAGGAGACCGAGTGGGAGATGCGAAGCATATATCTTCACTTACTCGAGACTCCAGGTATATTTTCTAGACCTATTCGAGGATGAACGTTTGTTTAAAAGGGGGAGGATATAGCGACTCGGCCGGTCGTTCCATGAAATTAGCCCTGTTTCCCCCATTTCTGCTTTATCGTATGTTTCTTAGCCTTTTTATGTTGTGTTGGGTCATTTGGTTTGGGTTCGGAGTGGTCATGGTGAGAACAGAGACACTTAGTCTCTTAATTGGCTTAACAGTTGGAAAAGTCAACTGGGAGTTGACTTATTGGTAAACAATCTCGGAATGTAGATTTTATGGCTCGGATATCTTTTTAGGTGATTTGGGACTTAGGAGTGTGTTCGGAATGAAGTTTTGATGTCCGGTGTAGAATTAGGCTTGAATTGGCGAAAGTTAGTTTTTGGCGATTTCCGATCGGTAGGGGAAAATAGTCTATCGGGGTCGGAATGGAATTCCGGAGGTTGGAGTAGGTTCGTGGTGTCATTTTGGATATGTGCACAAATTTTCAGGTCAATCGGATGTGTTTTGGATGGTTTAGGCATCCTTGGTGAAATTTAGAAGTTTCAAAGTTCATAGGCTTGAATTTGATGTGATTTTGGTGTTTTTGAGGTTGTTTTTGGTATTTCAGAGGCTCGACTAAGTTTGAATGAGGTTATGGGATGTGTTGGTATTCTTGGTTGGGGTCTCGAGGGACTTGGGATTGATTTCGGGTGGTTAACGGAGGTTTGGACATAGGAAATTGCAGCAAAGCTGCTGCTGGTGCCACTTTACTGGTGCGGCCGCACCTGCAGATAGGGAGTCGCAGGTGCGGGCCCGCAGAAGCGGAAAGGAATCCACAGATGCAGAATTTGGGCAGCTCAGTGAGGGACCACAGATGCGGACGAGGCACCGCACCTGCGGAGTCGCAGGTGCGGAAAAGGAGTCGTAGGTGTGGAATTTGGACTTTAAGTGGCTTTTCGCAGGTGCGCACCTGGGACCGTAGGAGCGGGTCCGCAGGTGCGAGATTTTGGCCGCGAGTGCGGATTAACTGGGCAGGAAGTAAAAATATGTGCCTCCGCGAAATTTTGTCATTTTTCTTCACTTTTGTATGCGGGTTGAGTCATTTTGAGAGCAATTTGGAGGAGGATTTCAAGGGTCTTCAGTGGAGGTAAGTTTCCCGAACTATAAACTCGATTCTATGTTGTTATGTGACGGGTTAGGCTTGGAATTAGTAGATTAAATGGCATAAATTGGGGGTTTAGGGCTTGGGAAATTGAAACTTGTAATTAAGGAACCTAAGGGTCGTTTATGGTCGGATTTTGATGCATTTTATATGTGTAGACTCGGGAAAGGATGAGGATTCTTGTGATGTGATTCTTATCGAATTTCGAGACGCATGCCTGGGGCTCAGGTTTGGCTAATTTCGAGAATTGTGCCTAATTTTGATAGTTTTCGACNTAACGATTGTAACTCTAAACCTGAGGGTATGAAACCTCGGTATTTTATATTGTTTTGGTAAATGAGGTGACGCACATGCTAGGTGACGAGCGTGTAGGCGTGCACCGATAGGGATTGTGACTTGGTCCATCCCGTAGTGACTATTAAGCCGCGTATTCGATTTGAAACCTTATGACATCCTGTATTTTAGAAATTTATACACGTTTACGGGCTGTGAGCCATGTTTGGGGCCTTGTGCCGACCTGTTTAGACCCTCAGAGGTACTTTTACACTACTCTCACACTATCCTGATAGAACAATTGTGAACTCAGTCATGTTTTCTACTGTTGTTATTTTCACTGTTATCACACTGTTTTGAAACTCTGAGATGTATTTTGGGCTAAGTCTCGTGAGTTGAGATGAATTGCCCGAGTAGCTTGTGAGGATGACTGAGTGAGGCCGAGAGCCGAGTATGTGAGGATAGTTATAGATCAGGTTGTGTTGGTTGATTTCCCAATGCACACGCAAGTGTACGTGGTCGACAAGTAATATAGGAT